>CM059429.1:166279902-166534902 GCA_030390025.1 Squalus acanthias | reverse complement strand
TCAGGCGCTACACATCTGTCTTAAGGCGTAAAGGCCGAGGAGCGAGGCGCTAACTCAGAGCGCTGGCGAAGCTCATGTGCTGTCAGTCAGCAATGGAACACACACACAATGGCGCCAGCCAGTTCTTAAAGGGGAGGGTTGATCTTGCTTTCCATCCACATCCTGCTCATTGCAGCCTTCAATCTCAGCCTGGAGAGACCTGCACATCAAATCTGCTGGAAAGAACAATGGAGAGGCCCAGGGAAAGAGCTCAGAGTGCAACTCCCACAGTCTCTTCTAAATCGATACAAGGAAGGGCAAATCAAAATGAACCTGCAAAGTGCTGCTCAGTACCCAAAACTCCTTCACACAGCGTTGAATCTCTCTAGAAGTCTCTCTCTCTTTCTCTCTCAGAATGCGTGGTTCAAAAATGTCACCAACAAAAAAAGGCAGGAAGCGGTCGCCTTTAAATAGCGCTCCCCCAGTTGCTTCCTGACTGCAAAACGCTCCCCTCAACCTGTCGTTGCTAGCGGCAGGCGGTAAGGCATGGGGCGCCACTCAATATCTGCACCGGGGCGCTACCGGGGCGTTGCACACTCGACTGACGTCACGATCTGCCGGCGCAGGAGATCGTGGCAGTAGTGTTTAGCGCCACCGCAAAATGTCTACTTAATTTCGCGAGCGGCGCAAACATCGTCGCGCCCAGGCGCTAGTTGCTTTGCGCCCCATTAGCACCCTCTTAAGGCGCTAACGGGAGGCGCAACCAACTGAATTTCCCCCCCCCCCCTATGAATTCAGGAAGTAAGGATTAGTTGATGTCAAGTTTGAGTTGCAAAAGCATGAAGATCATAGGATGAAGGGAAGACAGACAAAGGTAAGGAGTTCCAGAGATTTGAGCTCCTGTGAGAGAATGAGTTAGAGGAAACAATGCAGTAAAGATGGAGAGAGGTGGATGTGGGAGGATGCATTTGTAGCTCAGACTGTGTATTGGGAATAAGCTTTTGCTGAGATGGAAACTTCATTCAGATTCAGGCAAAAATGTCATTATTTATCTCAAGTATGGGGCCCGTGTTATTGCAGAGTGAATTCAACCATATCCCTGCCACATAAAATGCCAAAAGCTAGTTTACTACCTCCATGGGTTCAGTCAATAGCCTATTAGAATCATCAGGAAGGGAAATTCCTCTCTGCAGGTGAACTTTATAACCCAGGATGTTATATGTGAACTGAATTCTAGTTGTTCTCCAGTCGGGATTGAAGAGGACACATTTAAACTTTGGTTACACTAGACTTTGGGAACCAGAATTTCTCCAGAGACTTGTTGGAACCCCAAAGTACAATTACAGGGAATTAGATAGAAAAAGGCCATTCGGCCCAACCGGTCCGTGCCGGTGTTTCTGCTCCACACGAGCCTCCTCCCACCCCTCTTCATCTCACCCTATCAGTAAATCCTTCTATTCCTTTCTCCCTCATGTGCTTATCTAGCTTCCCCTTAAATGCATCTATACTATTCCCCTCAACCACTCCCTGTGGTAGCGAGTTCCACATTCTCACCACTCTCTGGGTAAAGAAGTTTCTCCTGATTTCTTTATTGGATTTATTAGTGACTGTCTTATGTGTATGACCCCTAGTTTTGGACACTCCACAAGCAGAAACATTTTCTCTACGTCTACCCTATCAAACCCCTTCATAATTTTTAAGACCTCTATTACATCACTCCTCAGCCTTCTCTTTTCTAGAGAAAAGAGCCCCCCCCCCCCCCACCCCCAGCCTGTTCAGTCTTTGATAAACAACAATAAATCATTTATGGTGCCTTCAATGCAATAAAATGTCCCCGAATTGCTTCTCAGAGTCAAGAATAACTGGAGACTGAGCAATGGCTGGAGAAGGGCGAGAGGATGTGACTGAAGGCAAGGTCAAGGAGATAGGTTTTGACGAGGCCTTTGAAAAAAGGGGGAGAGATGTTAAGGTGGAAAGGTTCAGGCAGAGCATTCCTGAATGCTGGTCCGAGACTGCTGAAGAATAGGCAGCCGCAGGTGCAGCAGAGGGAATGGGAGGATGCGGAGAGTTGGAAGAGCTCAGGGTGAATGCTGGAATGTAGGGCTGGAGGAGGTTGCAGAGGTAGAGAGGGACGATGCCATGGATGGACTTGTAGATAAGAAGGATTTTCAAATCTATGCGTGACCACCTAGTGAGGCTAGGACCGATCCAACCAATTGGTTTCTCACTAGTCTGGTCAATGTTCAGACCCAGCTCAGAGATCACATGGCAACACTTTCAGGCAGAACCCTCTTGGTCCATCTCACCCACCTACCTACTGCTCTTGGTGGATTTCTAATAACTCTAAATTCCATTTGATGATGAGAACCAATCTAGTTCCTTCTTTAAACCCATTAAGGTTTCTTGTTCCATTACCTGTGCTGGTATCTGTTCCACATACTTACCACCCTTTTAGTAAAAAAAATTCTCCTGCAGTTCCTAATTGAATTCGTATTATGCAACACAAGGAACAAACACATTTGTATGAAATTTCTTTGCCTGCTATGTCAACAAAGGTGGTAAACTGTCTACATCGGATATACAGCACAGAAACAGGCCATTCTGCCCAACCAGTCCATGCCGGCGTTTATGCTCCACTCCAGCCTCCTCCCGCCTTTCCTCATCTAACACTATCAGCATAACCCTCTATTCCCTTCTCCCTCATATGTTTGTCCAGCCTCCCCTTAAATGCATCTATACTATTCACCTCAACCACTCCCTGTGGTAGCGAGATCCACACTCTCACCACTCTCTGGGTAAAGAAGTTTCTTCTGAATTCCTTATTGGATTTCTTGGTGACTATCTTATATTGATGGCCTCTAGTTTTGCTCTTCCCCACAAGTAGAAGAACTCTCTCTGTATATACTCCATCAAAACCTTTCATAATTTTAAAGACCTCTATTAGGTCACCCCTCAGCCTTCTCTTTTGAAGAGAAAAGAGACCCAGTCTGTTCATCCTTTCCTGATAGGTATACTCTCGCAATTTTGGTATCATCCTTGTAAATCTTTTTTGCACCCTCTCCAGTGCCTCTATATCCTTTTTATAATATGGCGACCAGAACTGTACGCAGTACTCTAAGTGTGGTCTAACCAAGGTTCGATCCAAGTTTAGCATAACTTCCCTGCTTTTCAATTCAATCACTCTAGAAATAAACCCTAGTGCTTGGTTTGCTTTTTTTATGGTTTAAAATAGGTGGGGTAATAAGTTAGTTAAATTATTGGACAAAGGAACTAAATAGAGACACATTACTAATATGGCATGGAATGATTCAACCCCCACCATTTCAAACTGGTTGCTGCAAAATTGCATGATCACTAAAAAACATTAAAGCATAGTAAGTTCACAGCACACTCGGAGGCCGTTCGGCCCATTGTGCCTGTGCTGGCACTATGCTACAGTTTTACAAAACTAATCCCACTGTCCTGCTCTCTTCCTACAGCCTCGCCAATTAAAAGAGAAAATTGTTGACTGTCAAATGTGCTGCTAAATCTTTTCAATGGGGCCACTAAAAGCAATTTTAGGATAGGCTCAAAGCCACGGATTCACTCCGAATCAGCCACAATCTGGATTTCAAGTCCCATCCATTCCCCATGTGCCGTCTTCATCATTCTCATTAAATACACAGTTGGATCACAGAGGACAAGGACCCTCAGTCAGTGCACATTTTATTCAGTACTGCTACAAATTATATATTCCTTTCTAAGCAGCTGGGACATGAAAACACATTTGGTTTAGCCCAGCCCATAGCAAACCAGACCAGGGGAACCCTTGACATTGAAACTTCATCCCTATAGTGGAATCTAGCCCAATTCCCCAGTGCCATCTTGAATTACAGGGGTCATTCCGTGATCCTGCAAACCCAGTGAGCAGCTGAGCTCACCGGGACCACAGGGTGGAGAAAGAGCTATGATACTATAGTCTCAATTCTCTGACCCAAGCTTTCCTTGAGTAATGGATGACCTCTTATACCCACCTTCCCGGAAAAAGAACACTTGAGCGAAGGACAGTTTAATGGCCCTGAAATTCGCCTCTCCAGCTTGCCAGGAGGGTAAGGATCGCATGCGCACTTACCAGCGCGCCTGCCATTGACCTCTGGGCCCACGGGAACTTCAGCTCCTGGGCCTGCTCCTAGTGCCGGCACGCAGTGCTTGCGTGTTCCAGGGGTGCAGTTAGTGCGATGCGTCCCCTGGGATCACATGGGCCATGGAGAGCCAATGGCAGCAGACCATCTTTCATTCATAGATTTGACAGGAAGACCTGTCAAATCTGTGAATTGAAATCGGCCCCAAAAGAACAGCTAAACTTAAAATAAATTTAAAAAAAAACCATCATATTTATAAAATAACTATAAGTTAAATAAATTAACTACTTTAAACAAAAATTTAAATTTTTGAAAAAATTAAAATACTTTTTAACAGTGCTAAAAATAAACTTACCTTTCCTTAAAGTATCTAAAAAAGATAAACCTGTTGAAAACTTTTTAAAATTATAATTAATTAACCACTTACCTTGTTGAAAACGGGTCCTGCGCCTCCTTTTTAAAAGCGCAGGTTCTTCAATACTTACCCTCCCGTAGAAACCTGAAAAAAAACCTAAGTTTGCTGCGTGCGCGCAGCCTGTACCGCGCACGCGGTTCACCTCTGAACCGCCCCCTTCACCAGACCGGAAGTTCCGGTTTCCCGCGCATGCGCAATGCATGCAGGAAACCAGCACTTCAGGACGCCTTACGGGTGAGTACACAGTGCGTACTCACCCGGGAAGGGCCGAATTTTTGGCCCATTGTCTCATAAATCGTAAGATTCTAAAACCTGTAATGAAACCGCTGCTACCGTGTGGAGATCGAAGTTCAGAACTAATTGTGAAATGGTTATGGAATACTCAAAATGTAGGAAGTCAGCATGTGTTCCTTTGTTTGTGAAGAGGCAAACTGGAGGAAGTCAGCAGGGGGTTCTTTGCCTGATGGTCAGCATATGGTCCTTTGTTTGTAAGACCACATGGACAGGAAGGAGAAACACGGGTTGAAGAGGAAGTCCCGCCCCCACACACATCACAGGAACATGAACGTGTCATGCAGAAGGAGCACCAATCAGGGAAGGGTTGGAGTGAAACTGACTTATCAGAGGGAGGCAGATGGTGATATACGAGGGAGGCCGGCAGAAAGGCCCTGTAAAAGAAATGACCCAGAGGTGGGAAGTTCAGAAAGAAGATAGAAGAGGAAGAACAGAGGAACAAAGAAAACTGGCCAGTCTATGTTTGCCACTTACGACTTTTCTGGACCGATCACCCAGAGATAAAGGAATATGTATGAAAGTCAGACATAGAGCTTAGATATTGTTAAAGGGTACAGTTGACTTGGGATATAAATCGCCAGGAGTTAGCGTATAAGTTGCTGGGGAGTATTTTTATGTACGGTAAATTGGGAGCATATTGATTGTGATGTACACTTGAATTTTGAACTATAGTGTGAATAAAGAACAATTTTATTGATCACATACTTATCTGTCATTGTTACGCTTATTCGTAATTCTCGAGGTCTGAACAATAGTAAGAGACGGGCTTACAATATGTCTGACAAATAGAAGTGGTGACTTAATTACAATATACTCTATGATGTCATCATAAGAAAAATTATAAACACCAAGTCTAGGTCACATGACTGACAGTTAATTGGGGATATATGACATCACAATATTCAAATCATGCTACAAGACCGAATGGCACAACATTAGTTACAATCAATGACCACAATGACTTGCATTTAAATAGCGCCTAAAACGTAGCGAAACATCCCAAGACGCTTCACAGGAGTGTTATTAGACAAAATCTGACACTGAGCCATTTCAAGGTATATTGAGGCAGAAATTCCGTTCCCTACGGGTGTGTACGTGCTGTGTACTCACCTGTCGGGCCAACGGAAATGCCAGTTTTAGGCATGCACTGCGCATGCACTGGAAACCGGCATTTCCGATCTGTCAAGAAAGCTCTTAACAGATCCTTCGGCTGCCCGGGAGAAGGGCCTCTGCGGGTGGAGAGTTCAGTTTTTTGGAGACCCTCCGCCTGCAGAAAACACTTCCAATTCTTGCGCCTGGTAAAAGCAGGTGTAAGGCCTGGTTTTACCAGGATAAGAGTTGAAAAAAGTTTAAAAAAAAAAAAAAATTCCACTGATTTATATTTAAAAATACTTTAAAGAAAGTTTATTTTTAGCCCCGTTAAAACTTTAATTATTTTTTTCAAAACATAAAATTTTTCTTTAAAATACTTAATTTATTTTAATTTAAAGTCATTTTAAAAATGTGATTTTTTTTTAAATTTATTTAAAGTTTTACTATGTTTTGGGGGTGATCTCTATTCATATATTTGACAGGTCTTCCTGTCAAATGTATGAAGGGAGATTCCCTTCTCTGATTGGCTTCCCATGGCCCACGTGATCCCAGGGATGCTGCGAACCACCTGCGCCCCTGGGATACGTGGGCCCTGCGCACCGGCAGTTTGGAGAGGCCCAGCAACGGAACTCTGCGCCTCCCGGGAGCCCTCCGGTCTAGGCGCAGATCTTTCTGGATCGCAGCCCTCTGCCCGCGGGAGGCCTGCGATCGGAATTTCTGGGCCATTAGGACAGGTAGGTTTTAAGGAGCATCTTAAAGGAGGAGAGAGGGGTAGAGAGGTGGAGAGGTTTAGGAATGACCCAAGTATTAAACAACATCGTCATACCTTTGCCTCATCATACTCAACAGGGCTGGCTTTAGCTTCTACAAGAGGTTAAGCAAACTGGACATTTTGGAGTCAATTTGAGGGGCCCAGGCAAACGTCCTTCTCAAAAGCCAGTGCTCTCCATGGATTACAATAGAGGGTCCCCCCAGTCTGTTAACAGTTGGCTGTGGGAGTCTTCCAACTGGTAGCAGAGCCAAACAGTCAATTGATGGGAGCTGTAGAACCCCAGCTCTCAATCCATTCTCTCAAGAAATCTTTCCAATGGCAACAAGGCAATGTTGTCCAGCAACGGAAACCATTGGACCCCCTCCAAATAGTCGCAGAGCGGTAATCACCCACTGCCCCATGCACTCCTCCATTGGGGGGGCCCTCAAAGGAGAGGATGTCTACAGTGTGGGCCCTCCACACAGTGCGAGGGCCATGCTAATGAAGATCGAAACCAACTAACATAATACATACTACTAAAGTCTCTCAGTGCCTCTCGCAGTAGCCATCATGAGGACAGAAGGAAAAAAGGAACTGTAAAGAAGAACACTAGATGATGATAGACACACAAGTAAACTAAGATGTCCAATCGCGAGAAACAAATAACAAGTTGTGCACCACCTAACAGGTTGAGAAGCACTTACTTAAAGTGCAAGCAGAGTTCTGAACCATGACCCACGATGGACCACAAGTTGACTTTACAAATCCAGTCCAAGTTTTGTTGATTACATTATCAACATGCATTGTAACATTGAGACCTTAATTCCTGTAAAGCAGCTCAATAAATGGTAACTTCATTCATTCTGGCGTATACGACCCAGTGAAAGACTCTCACTGGAGACTCCACCATTTCAAAACCAAACACAGAGGGGAGTGTGGAACAGTGCTCGCTTTAAAAGTGCAGTGATGTATAAAAAATAATCTTTCGCTATTTCCATTTGTGAAAATTACCACACAGCCATCCCCATACTTGCTCTGTCACGTTCCAAACCCACACAAAACCCAAGCCTTTGTTTCAACCCCACAATCTGCACGCTCAGCTCCGCATTTACCACCTCGTTCATTCCGGACAAACAGAAGCGATACGTCTCTGTAATAAAGATGTACACGCCATCATACACAGAGCAGAGCATCCGGGTGCAAAAGCAAGTTTGCAAAAAGACTCTGAACGCTATCTAACAAAAGGCATCTGAAGAGTGAGAAGAAGCAGGAGGTCCGAGCGCAAAACCACCCTCATGTGACTTACCTGTTGCAGAGGCGGACGCCACGATGATCATTGGTGAGCAGGTGAAGACCACCAGAGGAGAGTGGAGAATACACAGGGTCCGTTTTCAGTTGAAGAGATTCCATTCAGAGGGTAAAGCAGCACAGGGAAGGGTGGCAGGAAGGAAAGAAGAGGAGAAAACAACAGTTAGTCATGATTCAGTCGTACTGTCCATGTTTTTAATCCAACAATGACCCAAACAGACAATGAAAAGAGGTGAACAAATAATCTTTAACATACAGCGATATTATAAAGAGAAACACGAATGACATTATAGTCCATGTTCAATGCCACTCTGCCGACAGGACAACATACCTGAAGACATTGCCCGTCTCTGCCCCAGCCTCAGCCCATCTGCTACTGAAACTCTGTCCCGTGCTTTTGTTACCTCCAAACTCAACCATTCCAATTCTCTCCTGTTACACAAAACTCTGCAGCCCGTATCCAAACTTGCACCAAGTCCTGTTCACCCACCACTCTCCTGTGCTCGCTGACCTACATTGGCTCCCGGTCTGGCAAAACCTCGATTTAAAAAAAATATCACCTTTGTTTTCAAATCCCTCACTGGCCTCGCCCCTCCCTATCTCTGTAATCTTCTCCAGCCCTGCGAACCTCCAACATCTGGGCGCTTCTCCAATTCTGGCCTCTTGCGCATTTTCATTGCTCCACCATTGGCGGCCGAGGCCCTAAGCTCCGGAATTCCCTCCCTAAACTTCACCGCCACTCTGCCTCTCTCCTCACTAAAGAGGCTCCTTAAAATTTAGCTCTGTGGCCAAGCTTTTGTCCACCTGTCCTAATATCTCCTCATGTGGCTCGGTGTCAAATTTTATTTTATAAATCGCTCCTGTGAAGCGCCTTGGGACGTTTTACTACACTGAAGGTGCTATATAAATGCAAGTTGTTGTTGTTGTTGTTGAACATGTTTACTTTTTCTCTGTTTTAATTGCAGGCAAAAACTGTGGCGTTTGTTATTTTCTCAGTGCCATAAAGGTAGGCATCAGCGCTGCACGATTAAAGGCTGCAGTTTATCACGGGGGTGGGGGGGGGGCTGCAGGGCAGGCAGGGGGCGTGATGCAGGCCCATTCCTGCATGCCTGAAACAACAGGTAACAAATTACACGGTGTCGGACTGTGTCTCCAGATCAGTAAGGCTCCTTCCTGTACAGTGCCTGAGATAATTGCCACTCGCTTCCAATTCCACACTGCAACACAACATCTGAGCTGTGTAGTAAACAACGAAACTCAGATGTGAAATAAGGCACAGCAGGATAGGTGAACGGGTGAACTCCCAACAATAGGCTGTCTGCCTGCTCTTAGAGTGTTTTTGACTTCGTTATCTGTGTGTTTTAACCGTTTCCCGGCTCAACTAAAAAACACAACACATCTTCCCTCAGTCCAACTCAAACAAATACAGTGCTTCAACACACATTGGTCCCAGTAAATACACGGACATGGCAATGAAGCCAACAAACTCTACACAAGAGTGTACCCATCACGCCTGTGCTCATTAAAATGTCATGAAGAGGTACAGAAAATAATCAAAAAGGCTAATGGAATACTGGCCTTTATATCTAGAGGACTAAAGTACTAGGGGGTAGAAGTTATGCTGCCGCTGTACAAAACCCTGGTTAGACCACACCTGGAGTACTGTGAGCAATTCTGGGCACCACACCTTAGGAAGGATATATTGGCCTTGGAGGGAGTGCAGCGTAGGTTTACCAGAATGATACCCGGACTTCAAGGGTTAAGTTACGAGGAGAGATTACACAAATTAGGGTTGTATTCCCTAGAATTTAGAAGGTTAAGGGGTGATCTGATTGAAGTTTTAAGGGGAACAGATAGGGTAGATAGAGAGAAACTATTTCCGCTGGTTGGGGATTCTAGGACTAGGGGTCATAGTCTAAAAATTAGAGCCAGACCTTTCAAGAGTGAAATTAGGAAACACTTCTACACACAAAGGGGGAAAAATTCGGTCGCTTTGCGCCTCCCGTTATCGCCCTAAGAGGGCACTAACGGGACACAAAGCAACTAGTGCCCAGGCGCGGCGCCACCAACTACTCCCGTGAAATTCAGCGGGAGGTTAGCGGTGGCAATAACCGTTAGCGACCCGCGGCACTGCACCATCGGCAATGACGTCATTGCCGTGCGCAGCGCCCCGCTTGCGCCCCGGCCGCAATCTTCGTTAGCGCTCCCTGACTTACCGCTGGACGCTATGTCCGAAGGGGTCAGGGGGGCCTACCTGCGGCAGTGGCGGCGCTAATTAAAGGCGAGATGCCGGGCGGTCATTTTTGTTGCTGGCCACCTGCCAGCACCTGCCACCACTGCCGTCCACGGCCTCCTGACCCGCTGCCCCCCCCCCCGCGGAGTGCCGGCTGCGCTCCATGAGCCCGGCACTTCTCTTGAGTGCCGGGCTCTTTTGCCAGCACTCCGATCCCCTGTGGCCCAACTGAGCCCCGGGTTGCGCTGCGCAAGGCCCCTCCCCTTTAAGAAGGGGAGGAAGGCCTGCAATACCGCGGCTCATAGCACCGTGATATTCCCTCGCAGCGCCCCAAGAGGGAGGCGGGATGATTCCAGTAGCGCCACACCTCCCTCTTGGGGCGCTACCACTCAATTTCGGCCGTGGGGGGCGCTAATTTTTCTGGGGCGCTAAAAGTATCGCCCCGGCGAAGTTAGCGCCCCAAAGGGGGCATGACTCAATTTTTCCCCCAAAGGGTGGTAAAAGTTTGGAATTCTCTTCCGCAAACAGCAATTGATGCTAGAGCAATTGTTAATTTTAAATTGGAGATTGATAGCTTTTTGTTAACCAAAGGTATTAAGGGATATGGGCCAAAGGCGGGGATATGGAGTTAGGTCACAGATCAGCCATGATCTCAGTGAATGGCAGAACAGGCTCGAGGGGCTGAATGGCCTCCTCCTGTTCCCATGTTCCTATGTTCGCTGACCGACATTGGCTCCCGGTGCGGCAATGCTTCGATTTCAAAATTCTCATCCTTGTTTTCAAAACCCACCACGGCTTCGCCCCTCCCCATCTCTGGAACCTCCTCCAGCCCGACAACCCATTGAGATCTCTGAGCTCCTCCGATTCTAGCCTCTTGCACATCCCCAATTTTCATTGCTCCACTATTGGCATTCCCTTCCTAAACCTCTCTGCCTCTCTATAGAAACATAGAAACATAGAAGATAGGAGCAGGAGTAGGCCATTCAACCCCTCGAGCCTGCTCCACCATTCAATGAGATCATGGCTGATCATCCAAATTCAGTACCCTGTCCCTGCCTTCTCCCCATATCCCTTGATCCCTTTAGCTTTAAGAAATATATCTAACTCCTTCTTGAATATATTTAATGAATTGGCCTCTACTGCCTTCTGTGGTAGAGAATTCCACAGGTTCACCACTCTCTGGGTGAAGAAATTCCTCCTCATCTCAGTCCTAAATGGCTTACCCCTTATCCTTAGACTGTGACCCCTGGTTCTGGACTCCCCCGCCATCGGGAACATCCTTCCTGCATCTAGTCTGTCTAGTCCTGTTAGAATTTTATAAGTTTCAATGAGATCCCCTCTCATTCTTCTGAACTCCAACGAGTATAAGCCCAATCGACCCAATCTCGCCTCATATGTCATTCCTGCCATCCCAGGTATCAGCCTGGTGAATCTTCGCTGCACTCCCTCCATGGCAAGAACATCCTTCCTCAGATATCCTTCCTTCTCTCCTATGATGCTCCTTAAAACCTACATCACCTGTCCTAATATTGCCTTATGTGGCTCTGTGTCAAATTTTGTTTGATAATGTTTCTGTGAAGTGACTTGGGTCGTTTTACTTTGTTAAAGGCACGATAGAAATGTAAGTTGTTGTTGTTGTTGTTGTACGGTGCCGGGGCCTCCTGATGGCCAGAGTAGCTCAGTTATGCTGATGAGGAAGGTCTCACATTTGGTTCATAATTTGTGCTGAGTGCTCAGGTGTCAGCCGTGGCTCAGTGGGTAGCGCAACTCTACCTCTGTGTCAGAAGGTCGTGGGTTCAAGCCCAACTCCAGTGAAACCTGAGCACAAAATCTAGGCTGAAGCTCCCAGTGCAGCACCGAGGGGAGTGCTGCACTGTTGGTGGTGCCTTCTTTTGGATGAGACCTTAAACTGAGGCCCTGTCGGCCCGCTCAGGTGGACGTAAAAGATCCCACGACGCACTGTTTCGAAGATGATCAGTGGAGTTCTCCCTAGTTTCCTGGTCATTATTTATCGCTCAACCAATATCACTAAGAAAAAAGGTTATCTGGTCAATGGGTTGCTGTTCGTGGGAGCTTTCTGTGTGCAATTTTGCCTGCTGCATTTCCCTACATTGCAACAGTGAGCACTTTGAAAAGTACTTAATTGGCTGTAAAGCGCTTTGGGAATGTCATGAGGTCATGAAAGGCGCAATAGTCTTACTTTCTTTTTTCTTTTCTCAGAGATGGCAGGAGTAGCCACCAGGGCCTTCGGTCAGGGAGGAGAAAACCAGCCAATGTTCCCACCACTGAATGTTAGCTAGTGACCACAGCAGGTACACGATCATGAGGATGTTAGCGTCACAGAGTTATACGGCACAGAAGGGCACCATTTAGCCCAGTGTGCCTGTGCCGGCTCATTGAAAGAGCTGTCCATTTAGCCCCACTCCCAACAATCTTTCAAGTACATGTCCCATTCCCTTTTGAAAGTCGCTATTGAATCAGCTTCCTTGGGTGAGGACAGGTTGGAGCTCAGCTGTGACATGGGAGGATAACCAGCCAACCCTCACTGTCAAGTTGCGAAGAAAGATCATTTGGACAAGGCCTCTTTAAACATGCCGCCAGAGCAGGCAGGAAGTAGGCCAGCAGCATGTTAATGAGGCCTGGGAGTTTATTGAGCCTGGGCCTAATTTCAGCAGCAGCGTGTGAGTTTCTGATCCACCTCGACATCCGCCTGCCCAAAACCCACCTGGAATTAAAAGCCGGGCCTCAGGTGCTGCAATGGGCCTTCAACCCGCAACCCTCCTGACTCAAAGGTGAGAGTGCTATTAAACTGAGCCACACAAGTGCCCGGCAATGACTATCTCCAACAAGCGAGATTCTAACCACCGCCCCTTGACATTCAACGGCATTACCATCGCCGAATCCCCTACCATCAACATCCTGGGGGTCGCCATTAACCAGAAACTTACCTGGACCAGCCACATTAATACTGTGGCAACAAGAGCAGGTCAGAGGCTAGGTATTCTGCAGCAAGTGTCTCACCTCCTGACTCCCCAAAGCCTTTCCACCATCTACAAGGCACAAGTAAGGAGTGTGATGGAATACTCTCCACTTGCCTGGATGAGTGCAGCTCCAGCAACACTCAAGAAACTCAAAACCATTCAGGACAAATCAGCCCGCTTGATTGGCACCCCATCCACCACCTTAAGCATTCACTCCCTCCATCACCAGCGCACCGTGGCTGCAGTGTGTACCATCTACAAGATGCACTGCAGCAACTCGCTAAGGCTTCTTCGGCAGCACCTCCCAAACCCGCGACCTCTACCATCTAGAAGGACAAGGGCAGCAGGCACATGGGAACACCACCACCTCCAAGTTCCCCTCCAAGTCACACACCATCCTGACTTAGAAGTATATCGCCGATCCTTCATTGTCGCTGGGTCAAAATCCTGGAACTCCCTCCCTAACAGCACTGTGGGAGTACCTTCACCACACAGACTGCAGCGGTTCAAGAAGGCGGCTCACCACCACCTTCTCGAGGGCAACTAGGGATGGGCAATAAATGCTGGCCTTGCCAGCGACGCCCACATCCCATAAACGAATGAAAAAAAAAACCAGGCCATCACATAACAAAACTTTTGAGGTGTGATATCAGAAAAGCAATGGGTTGCTCCCGAAACTTTAAATTGCCTGCGGAATATTTATGAAGCTTTTCTTTAGAGGAGACAATTGGTTATCTCACCACACTGTGCAATCCATTTGGAGAGTGCAATTACGAAGAGCATTAGTCCAGCACACTCCTGGTAACAAGGCTTCACACATTTCACAACTCTATTGACCACTACAAAGCCAGCGAGAATTAATTTTACAAAAATCACAGCAGGCGCTCAGCAAACAAGTCTAAAAAAAAACAAAGAATAAAAATTACCAAGAGCTTTACTTAATGATTAAAAAGGAAGAAAATGAGAGCACTTAACATTCTAGTGCTTTTCCATGAAAGGACTAAATTGGATTGTTTATTCAGGTTGCGTACAGTAGCACAGTGGTTATGTTATTGGACTAATCCAGAGGCCTGAACCAGTAATCCAGAGATGTTCTAATCTCATTCATGGCATTTAAATTCAGTTAATTAAATAAATCTGGTATAAAAAGTTAATGAAAACCCAACTGGCTCACTAGGGAAGTAAACCTGCCATCCTTACCCGGTCTGGCCTATATGTGACCCACAGCAATGGGTTGACTCTGAACTGCCCTCTGAAATGGCCTACACTAAAATTGGACAGACCACCCGGCATTGACCTAGGCACTGTGACTCGGCCCTGGGAGTCATCAGCATTGACTCGGGACCCTGGGAAGTCTCATGGCATCATGGGTAAGGGAACCTCCTGCTGATTACCACCTACTACATTGCAACAGTGACTACACTTCAAAATTACTTCATTGGCTGTAAAGTGCTTTGAGACATCCGGTGGTCGTGAAAGGCGCTATATAAATGCATGTCTTTCCTTTTTCCTTCCTCTCTCAGCTGATGAATCAGTACTCCATGTTGAAAACCACTTGGAAGAAGCAACGAGGACTTCAATATCCTGGGGGTCATCATTGACCAGAAACTTAACTGGACCAGCCACGTAAATACTGTGGCTACAATAACAACAGAAAATGCTGGAAACACTCAGCAGGTCAGGCAGCATCACAGAGAGAGGAACAGAGTCAACGTTTCAGGTCGATGACCTTTCGTCAGAACTACAATAGCAGGTCAGAGGCGAGTGACTCACCTCCTGACTCCCCAAAGCCTTTCCACCACATACAAGACAAGGCAGGAGTGTGATGGAATACTCTCCACTTGCCTGTATGAGTGCAGCTCCAACAACACTCAAGGAGCTCGACACCATCCAGGACAAAGCAGCCCGCTTAATTGGCACCCCATCCACCACCTTAAACCTTCACTCCCTCCACCGCCGGCGTACCGTGGCTGCAGTGAGTACCATCTACAAGATGCACTGCAGCAACTCGCCAAGGCTTCTTCGAAAGTACCTCCCAAATACGCGACCTCTACCAACAACAACTTGCATTTATATAGCGCCTTTAACATAGTAAGATGTCCCAAGGTGCTTCATAGGAATATTATAAGACAAAAAATTTGACACCGAGCCACACAAGGAGAAATTAGGACAGGTGACCAAAAGCTTGGTCAAAGAGATAGGTTTTAAGGAGCGTCTTAAAGGAGGAAAGAGAGGTAGAGAGGTAGACAGGTGGAGAGGTTTAGGCAGGGAATTCCAGAGCTTAGGGCCCAGGCAACAGAAGGCACGGCCACCAATGGTTGAGCGATTATAATCAGGGATGCTTAAGAGGGCAGAATTAGAAGAGCGCAGATATCTCGGGGGGTTGTGGGGCTGAAGGAGATTACAGAGATAGGGAGGGGGCGAGGCCATGGAGGGATTTGAAAACAAGGATGAGAATTTTGAAATCGAGGTGTTGCTACCACCTAGAAGGACAAGGGCAGCAGGCGCATGGGAACACCACCACCTCCAAGTTCCCCTCCGAGTCACACACCATCCTGACTTGGAAGTATATCGCCCGTTCCTTCATTGTCACTGGGTCAAAATCCTGGAACTCCCTCCCTAACAGCACTGTGGGAGTACCTTCACCACACGGACTGCAGCGGTTCAAGGCGGCGGCTCACCACCACCTTCTCAAGGGCAATTAGGAATGGGCAATAAAAGCTGACCTTGTCAGCGACGCCCACATGCCGTGAATGAATAAATAAAAAATAGGTGCTCTGATGTTGTTCTGCTCCTGAGCGGGTCACCTAATCAATGGGATATGTTTCACCTGTCGACAAGCAGCAGTGTATGGAGTGTGCTTTGAATGTTACTTAACATGCATGGAATGATTTCAACTGCAATGCGTAGGACTGTATCCCCTGGTAACAGATGATGTGACCCTATTTTCAATTTGAGCTTCCTTCAGACAATCCTGCTTTTCAGATGAGACCTTAAACCGGGGCCCCGTCTGCCCTCTCGGGTGTACGTAAATGATCCCAAGGCTCAGTCGGTAGCACTCTTGTTTCTGGGTCAGAAAGGTGTCCCACTCCAGAGGCTTGAGCACAAGATCTAGGCTGTGGCACTCCAATGCGGTACTGAGGGAGTGCTGCACTGTCGGAGGTGCCGTCCTTCGGATGAGACGTTAAACCGAGGCCCCGTCTGCTCACTCAGGTGGGCGTAAAAAGATCCCGCGGTCGCTATTTCTAAGAATAGCAGGGGGGTTCTCCCCAGTGTCCTGGGCCAATATTTACCCCTCAACCAACATCACTAAAACAGATGATCCGGTCATTATCACATTGTAGGAGCTTGCTGTGCGCAAATTGGCTGCCGCATTTCATACATTACAACAGTGACCGCACTTCAAAAAGTACTTAATCGTGCTTTGGGACGCCCTTAGGTCATTAAAGGCGCTATAGAAATGCAAGTTCTTTCTTTCTATCTGTAATAAGGAATAGCTGCATGAGAGGAGTCAGTCTGTGTAGGGAAGAGAGATAAGATGGAGTCACATAGAAAAGGACAGAAGGGTAAATTGCAGTGATCTCAGCAGCGAGTCTCACCCAAAGAAAGCTCGGGTTGGAGAATCACAAAAAAGGTGTTGTGGTCCTATCTCCAATCTGAGCGACCTTCATAGAATCATAGAATCTTACGGCACAGAAGGAGGCCATTCGGCCCATCATGCCTGTACCGGCTCTTTGAAAGAGCTCTCCAATTAGTCCCACTCCCCTTGCTCTTTCCCCCCAGAGCCCTGCAATTTTCTCCCCTTCAAGTGTTTATCTAATTCCCTTTTGAATGTTACTATTGAATCAGCTTCCACCGCCCTTTCAGGCAGCGCATTCCAGATCATAACTCGCTGCGTAAAATAAATTCTCCTCATCTCACCTCTGGTTCTTTTGCCAATTACCTTAAATCAGTACCCTCTGGTTACCGACCCTTCTGCCAGTGGAAAGAGTTTTCCCTTATTTACTCTATCTAAACCCTTCATTATTTTGAAGAACTCTCTTAAATCTCCCCTTTACTGTCACTGCTCTAAGGAGAACAAACCCAGCTTTTCCAGTCTCTCCAGATGTGACTCCTTGCTGTGTGTTTAGATCAATAAGTTCAGGAGAGAAAGAGAGAGCGAGAGAACCAAACAAAATGCAAACATACAGAAATAGTGGGCAGGCAAAGACTGAATCAGCACAATAAGACACCCACTACCCATCAACAGCCATGTAATCTCCTGGGAGAGGAAAGAACCAGATAAACACCCAAGGCCTACTAGGGAAAATTCCACTCCGACTTGCTCAGAGACATACAGACAGAGACACCTGCAGAGTTATCGGAATATAGCAACAGGAGTAGGAGTAGGCCATTCAGCAACTCGAGCCTGCTTGGTCATTCAACTGAGTCTGGCAGATCTGTATTTTAACTCTATCCGCCTGCCTTGGTTCTGTAACCTTTAATACCCTGGCCTAACAAAAGAAAGAATAAAGAAAGACTTGCATTCCTATAGCGCCTTTTATGACCTCAGGACATTCCAAAGCGCTTTACAACCAATGAAGTGTAGTCACTGTTGTAATGTAGGAAACGCAGCAGCACACAGCAAGCTCCCACAAACAGCAACCGGATGACCTGCTTTTTGCGATACAGATTGAGGGTTAAATAAAATTCAGGACACCAGGGAGAACTTCCTTGCTTTTCTTCAAAATTGTGCCATGGGATCTTTTACGTCCACTTGCGAGAGCAGACGAGGGCCTCGGTTTAACATCTCATCCGAAAGACGGCTCCTCCGACAGTGCAGCGCTCCCTCATCACTGCACTGGGAGTGTCAGCCTGGATTTTTGTGCTCGAGTCTCTGGCGTCTTGAACCCACGACCTTCTGACTCAGAGGCGAGAGTGCTACCCACTGAGCCACGGCTGACACAAAAGAGGTACAAACCAAATAGAGAGACGCGCAGAATAGAACAAGGAGAGAGGCCCAGTGATGACGGCAGAGACGGAGAAAATTATATGGGAGCGAGAGACGGAAAGAGACGCAGAGACACAAAATGAGTAAGGGACACAGGGAAAAATAGACATGGATAAAAGGATATGGGAGATACAGACAGAAAGAGAAACAGAGGATGCAAACAGACATAAAAATAGACAAATGGATACAGACAGAGATACAGACTTAAAGGGGTTGAAGTCATGCTGTGTGTTGGTTAGTTAACGGAGTCTTGTCAGGCTCCTGTCTGCACTATTTGACACAGCCTTAAATCTCTATCAAATAATGGGTTAAAGTCAACATCAAAAACATAGGACAGCATGCACTAAAAATAAGGAAGAGGGCATTAAACCCTAAAAAGAGTGGGGCAGAGGGAGGCAGAGATGCAAAAAGAATCAATTTTCATCGCCCCATCGCTGGCGGCCGTACCTTCAGCTGCCTGGGCCCTACGCTCTGGAATTCCCTCCCTAAATCTCTCCACCTCTCTACCTCTCGCTCTCTCCTCCTTTAAAATGTTCCTTCAAAACCTACCTCTTTGACCAAGCTTTTGGTCGCTTGTCCTAATATTTCCTTACATGGCTCGGTGTCGAAATTTTGTTTGATAATTGGCTCCTGTGAAGCGCCTTGGGACGTTTTACTATGTTAAAGGCGCTATGTAAATGCAAGTTGCTGTTAAAGAAGCTGCTCACCTCCTTTAGTCGAAGCAAGCACAAGAATGTCACAAGCTCGGATCTCAGTAATTTCTAGGCTGTTGTCAAATTGAATGCGACTAAGGAAATGGATCTTGCAAGAAGATTCATTCTTTATTCCCTCATAAGCAGATGGCAGGTGCGATGGCGAGGAACCATGTCAGCTGAATTGTAACATTGCAACAACTAACAACCGCTTTAATCAGTGCGCATTACTGTGACTCAGAACATATATTTAGCACCATCGGTGTTTGTTGTTACTCTTTGACAGGAGCCCCAATAAGCACAGATAACATCCAGTCATTAAAAGGGACATCGGCCCTCTGTGCTGTGCCTGAAGGTTTTCTCCACTCGTATATGCGGAAGATGAATTATAACAAGCAAAGCTGGGAGATATTTCACTCGACCTTTCCCAGTGCTTCCTACTGCAGATCCCGAGGTTTCCACTTGCACCATTCAAGGCCATAAAGTGCCGTCTTTTTTTTTAATTCAAAGAAAAGAGTGCGTCCATATATATTTTGCGGAGTCACTGCACACTTGATCACCTGTTACCAAGAGGAGGATGTATTGGAGTACATGTCCCGCACTGCTGAGAACAGCTTGCTTTTACGGTGGCGGGGAAGCGGGGTTAGAATAATCTGGTGTTGCCTCGTAAACATTTTTTTTTAAATGGAGGGAGTATTGACACCACTGCATCAGCTAATAAGTTGCACTGTGTCAGCCAATGAGAATGAGACAGGGCAGGACTTAGAGCAAACAGAGTCTATTTTTCAGCAAACAGCAAACAGAGTCTATTTAAAGAGAGTCTCAACAAACAGAGTCTATTTTACAGCAAACAGCGTCTACTTACTCAGCAATCTGTGTCTATTTAAACAGAGTCTCTACAAACTACAGCAGTCTATTTTACAGCAAACAGAGTCTACTTAAATAGAGTTCCTACGTTCTACAGCAAACAGAGTCTACTTACTCAGCAATCAGAGTCTATTTAAACAGAGTCTCGACAAACGACAACAAACAGAACTCATGACCAAAACAACAGCAACATCTCCCGATAAAAGCAGGAATATTTGTCCAGCAAAATGCAGTGAGTGGAGGATAGTTACACAATCCAAATTCTGTGCGTAAAATCAATCCCAGTCATGTACAGCAGCGCGGTCCCCAGGCATGATTGATGGGGGAATTACCCTATAATCTCCATTCTGGGTGGTAATAGTGGTGTGACTTAGTGTAGCCGATCACAGGGTAGGTTTTCGTCTTCGGTGCCTGGGTGACCATCCCACTGAGAGGAATACCCACTCGTTATAGAGCCTGCCCAATTTTCACTCCATTGATTAACACCCAGGTGATGAAGCCAAAATTTACCCCGATGTTTCTTTCTATATGGGCATTGGGGAGAACCAAAATGATTCTCGCCCTCCCCAAATCTTCCTTCGGTAAGTAATAGAAGATCAACGATTACCAGCTTTTTCTCTGCCGCTCAACTCCTAAAGGTGATGACTCCCTTGCTGAGGTAGCATTCCACAGGCGCCCTCTGTGCCTCTTCCCTGTATCCTTTCCTCACAGGCAAGACCGGAATGAGAGTGTCGGCAGGCTATTTAACCGCATGTGCCATCGCAACTGAACCTGAGCCTTGTCCTCAACCAGCATTACAAAATGGAGCTAAAGGGCTGCTCTTTCATTGAAACTTAGTGCCTGTGGGGTCTTTTAAATCCGCCTGAGGAGGGCAGACGGGGCCTCGGTTTAACGTCTCATTTGAAAGACGGAGCAGCGCTCCCTCAGTACTGCACTGGGAGTGCCAGCCCTGATTATGTGCTCAAGTGTCTGGCGTGGGGCTATGAACCCACAACCTTCTGACTCAGAGGCGAGGGAGTGCTACCCACTGAGCCACGGCTAAATAGAGGAGGAAGGAGGAGAGAAAAGAAAACAGAAATGAAATGCCTTTCAACAAATGTCATTGCTGCCCGGTGAAGCGTTCATGGCCTCTTTTAGCTGATAAGCAGCAATGGCTGAATTTGCGTTTGATATCAATAAATAGTTCTCCTTTTTGTTTGATGATAGCTCTGTAGGTCGGTAACTAGGATCGGTAGTTGGGGCGGAGAAGCAGCTGATTTGGCCTGCTGATGAGTTTCTCGGTGCACCGTTTAAGGGCTGGGTGGTGACGATCACCTCTTCAAACGACGACTGAACCAGAAGCTGAAACTAGCAGAAACCGTTGACTATTTCCTCATTTTTATTTGCGCGCAATCTGCTGATGTGGTTCTGGGACCGAGTCCAAGGAGTCAGGTCCCCTTCATCATTAAATCTCTAAAGTGCGGAGGACAGGATGCTGAAGACCGCTGCAGTGCATCACGGGATTCCACGGAGAATCAATAGATGCAAGGCTCGATAAAGAGCTTTTCAATTACCAACTATCTGAGCTCCCAAAAAACAAGTCATCAATTTTAATTGGCCCCCTGCTTTGGCACTTTTAATGATTAACTGCCAGGTGATCGTTACTGATTCAGCCACATTAGAAAGAGGGTAACATGCTGTTTCAATGTGATGAACAAATTGACTCCTTAGATTGCTGCACTTGCGTTCCAAGGCTCTCTCAGAGGAACAGTAAAGCCACAGAGGTAGACTGCCAATGGAAACCGTTTCAGATAAACTCCCTCAATGAGACAGAGACTTGAGCATATAATCCAGGCTGACACTCTGAGGGAGAGCTGCGCTGTCGGATGAGACGTTAAATCGAGGTCTGACGAAGGGTCATCGACCTGAAACGTTAACTCTGTTTCTCTCTCCACAGATGCTGCCTGACCTGCTGAGTATTTCCAGCATTTTCTGTTTTTATTTCTAATTTTAAGGTTATGCCCCCCCATTGTTCTGGACTCCCCACCAGAGGAAATAGTTTCTCTCTATCTACTTTATCGAATCCTTTTATCAGTTTAAACACCACAATTAGATCATCCCTTAATCTTCTATAGGCCTAGGCCCTAAGCTCTGGAATTCCCTGCCTAAACATTTCCGCCTCGCTACCTCTCTTTCCTCCTTTAAGACGCTCCATAAAACTTACCTCTTTGACCAAGCTTTTGGTCACCTGCCTTAATTTATCCTTATGTGGCTCGGTGTCAAATTTTTTGTCTTAAAATACTCCTGTGCAGCGCCCTGGGACGTTGTACTACATTAAAGGTGCTATATAAATACAAGTTGTTGTTGTTGTTATTATACTCAAGGGAATACAAGCCTCGTCTATGCAACCTGTCCTCATAATTTAACCCTTTAAGCCCCGGTATCATTCACAGAATCCCCACAGTGCAGATAGAGGCCATTTCGGCCCATCGAGCCTGCACCGACACATATCCCACCCTATCCCCGCATATTTAATCCCCCTAACACTAAGGGTCAATTTATCAAAGCCAAATCAACCTAACCCGCACATCTTTGGACTGTGGGAGGAAACCGGAGCACCCGGAGGAAACCCACGCAGACAAGGGGAGAATGTGCAAACTCCACACAGTCACCCGAGGCCGGATTCGAACCCGGGTCCCTGGCGCTGTGAGGCAACAGTGCTAACCACTATGCCACCGTGTTGCCCTCACGTGTTGCATTCTCGTGAACCTTTTGTTTGGAACCTTATTGAATGCCTTCTGAAAGTCCGTATAGATAACATCCATAGACACTCCCTTGTTTACCTTATTAGTGACCGCAAAAAGTTCAACTAGATTAATCACACATGACTTACCCTTACCCCGCAGAGCCCGGGATCTGTGCGTGATTCAGCATCAAATCAAACAATGCAGTCGTCCACTCGGCAATCACAGGAGCAGATTACATTTTGAAACGAAAAGGAGTCAAGCTCACACTAGGGGTGATATTTCCCCTTTGGTAGTTGTGAGCACAAAATGGTCAGTCACCTGATGCTCACTGCTCCACACTCAGACCAATGCGTGCCACTAACATTAATGAACGGACGACAATATATGAGTGAGATTTGACAGCCCGGTGATACAAGGAACCCCAACTAACGGCTGTATCACAGAAAGGTAGTCCATACACCTTCGCAATGTGTGTTTGAATTGCGCAAACATTGCGCTGGTGGTTTTGAGACAGAGCAACGTTAGGTCGCCAGTGAAGAAAGAGCAGTCTGTTGAGGTCATGTGATGCAGTCAGTGATCACAGACTGTGTCCACACACATACATACAGTCTCATACACACATGCACAAGACAGACATGTAACAGATGCACGTCACCAATAATATCTACATAACAGCTTCAGTCATTTGTGACAGCATGTGAAAAATCAGGGCTGAAAACAGATACTCAGGGCATTTCCTAGTACCGTATCTCTTCCATTGAAGCCCATCCCTCTAGTACCCTAACTCTCCCATTAAAGCCCATCCCTCTCGTAGCCTAACTCTCCCATTAAAGCCCATCCCTCTCGTAGCCTAACTCTCCCATTAAAGCCCATCCCTCTAGTAGCCTAACTCTCCCATTGAAGCCCATCCCTCTAGTACCCTAACTCGCCCATTGAAGCCCATCCCTCTAGTACCCTAACTCTCCCATTGAAGCCCATCCCTCTAGTACCCTAACTCTCCCATTGAAGCCCATCCCTATAGTAGCCTAACACTCCCATTGATGCCCGTCCCTCTAGTACCCTAACTCTCCCATTGATGCCCGTCCCTCTAATACCCTAACACTCCCATTGATGCCCGTTACTCTAGTACCCTAACTCTCCTATTGACGCCCGTCCCTCTTAGTACTCTAACTCTCCCATTGAAGCCCATCCCTCTAATACCCTAACACTCCCATTGAAGCCCGTCCCTCTAGTACCCTAACTCTCCCATTGATGCCCGTCCCTCTAATACCCTAACACTCCCATTGAAGCCCATTCCTCTAATACCCTAACACTCCCATTGAAGCCCATTCCTCTAATACCCTAACTCTATTATTATTGAAGTCTATCCCTCTAGTGCCCTAAATCTCCCATCATGGCATCTAATTATGCTTTGACTACCTCCAGGTGGGTTGAATTCATGCTGTGTGGCATTAGTGACAAACATATGAACCTGTTAATGTGAAATTCCTCTCTCCGCTACTTTAACGTAGATCTTTGATATAATCCGGGTAACGCCTTAGTTGAAATAGCGGACTGAGGAATTTCATATGAATGCGTTCGTCAACAATATAATACAGACCGATTCAACACTACGCTTTTGCTTCCATTATCTTGCTTGGCAGTTTATTCCAAACATTACCAACCTTCGGCTAAAGAAGCTGTCCCTAGTTTCTGTACCTCTCCCTTTATGTGGTCAGACCTTGCTTGCTTAGTATACTCTGAAGTGGTAATTCATTGGCTGGATAATGCTGCAATCCAAATACCGGCACGCCAGATTGGAGGGAGAGATGCTGATCCTTTTTGTCCCCGTTTTCTGCCCACAAAATAGGGATACCGAGAAACATTTCTCACCCAGCATCCTTAGCCGATGACGGAAAATAATTGAGGGGGTGGCGGTGGGTGTTGGAGGCAAAGTTAACAGTTCAGGACAAAGGCCTTACCACATCAAACCAACAGCCATGATGGTCATAATTCAACCTCGCGTTTCACTTTCCTGGTCTGAGACATCATCTAGTCCATTGGATTGAATAACACCCCCGTAGCCTGTCAGCCAGTCATTATCCAGTGCGATGAATTAACCTGCTGGGTTTTCACATCATTAAAGCTTCCAGTCCAGGAAACTCTCTAGGTGAGTGTCCTGGTGCAGTGCAGCAGATGGAGTGTTTGTTATTAAAACCGTTATGATCCGTTGGGAGTGTGTGTGTGTGTGTGTGACACTTCCATGAACTGCAGGGTAAAAAGTGAAGTGTTGCTGTTCCTAAGCAATTATTGCAAAGCATCAAGAGAGAGAGGGAAAGAAGGAGCAGAGGGAGGAAGAGCAGAGACAGGAAGAGCAGAGAGCAAGGAAGAGAAAGTAAAGAGAGAGGAAAAAGTAGGGGTGAAAGAGATAGACTAGAGAAAAGGACAGGTAGGGCGATCGGCAAAGAATGAGAAGACACAGGGAGCGAGCAGTGAGAGAGTGAGAACATGAGAGTTAGAGAGCAGAGCAAGAGGCAGAGAGCCAGGTAGGAGAGAGAGAGAGAGAGAGAGAGAGAGCGCAAAAGACATGGCAGAGAAGAGCTACAAAGCAGAAGGATCAAAGAGCAGACAGACTTGTGGCAATTGGAATAAAATCATAATGCTAACCAAAATGCTAAAGAAAACAAGTAAAACCAGTTCCTGTCAAACAGTACAGGCCTTCCAATTTCTTTTCTTAAAGGTTTTTGGAAGGGAAGTCCAAGATGGGGAATGGGGGGGCGGGGGGGGTGATGCGGAGGAGAGAAAGACTGAACAGGCTCTAGAAAAGAGAAGGCTGAGGGGTGACCTGATAGAGATCTTTAAGATTATGAAAGTTTTTGATAGGGTAGACGTAGAGAAGATGTTTCCACTTGTGGGGGAGATCAAAGCTAGAGGGCACAAATATAATAGTCACTAATAAATCCAATAGGGAATTCAGGAGAAACTTCTTTACCCAGAGAGTGGTTAGAATGTGGAACTCGCTTCCACAGGGAGTGGTTGAGGCGAATAGCATAGATGCACTTAAGTGGAAGCTAGATAAACACATGAGGGAGAAAGGAATAGAGGGCTATGCTGAAAGGGTTAGATGGAGTAAGGTAGGAGGAGGCTCGTGTGGAGCATAAACAGAGACCAATTGGGCCGAATGTTCTGTTTCTGTGCTGTAAATTCTATGTAACTTGCTCCGAATTAAAATCCTCCCCCTAGCGTAAGATTCAGTTCAAATATTAAAAAAGTACCTCAGAAGTTACAGTAGCTCAGAAGTCATTATTCTTACGTAAACTGTCCCCAACTTCTGCAGCTACTGTTATCACAATCTCTCTGAATAAAGTGCTGGACAGCAATTTTCACCAGCTTGATTGTGTTTGTCACAATCTGCTGCAGCATCTGGACCCAGGGAATGGATCGAACTTTCACTAAGTGCCAGCGGCGTTAACTATTAATTAGAGAGGGAACCGAACCCTGACCGGGAAGCTTTTCGCTTCATTCCTTTACCTCTGCTTCTCACCATTTAATTACAGGTATTGTGAATGTGTCAAGGCTGCTTCCTTGGCTTCTGGTCAGAGCCTGCTATGCCCGCTTATGTAGGCCACCAGGGTTGCCATGGCGACCCTCTTTCCTCATGCTAAGAGTTGCGGGCCAGTGCAGCCTAGCCTAGCCTCCACTGTTAGGGATATGATGTTAAGCAGTTATATTTTTTTTACATTAACGAGTAAAAGGTTAACACAGCACGTCCACAGTGAGTACACTTAGTTATTTGTGTTGGGTAAGGGTATGAAGGGCTTTGGAGTTAAGGGAAGTAAATGGAGTTGAGGTACAGATCAGCCGTGACCTGATTGAATGACGGAACAGGCTCGAAGGGCTGAATGGCCTACTCCTGTTCCTATCTGCCGATCCATAATTCCGATGTTAAAAAAAAGGCAAAGCCTCCGCAGATAACAGCATCACCTGATGCTGTACTGAGTTACAAGAAAGGTAGGCCCCAGATACAATTTCTGGACTTGCGGAGATAGATTATCTCAGTCAGGCCATTGGTGGGGAGAGAGGTTGCTACAATTGACCTCAGAGTCCCTGTTAAGGAGAGGGAAAGACATTTAAAAAAAATCAGTCAGTATTCCTGCTCCGGATCACTGCCAGTGACTCTCTGGTTGGAAGTGATGTGTGTGAGGAGACAATCAGGTTGGGTTGTAATGTTATTCTCCTCACCCAATTCCAAAAGTGCAGACTGTAGAATGGTTAATTGTGCCAAAATACTCAAAGCTAAGAATCAATCACTGGCTTCAGGGCAGGATGGTTAAGGAGGAAAAAAACAGAACAAAAAATTGGACCCAGCCCCACAAGTTGAAGGGTGGCTCTCAACAACAACAATTTGCATTTATATAGTGCCTTTAACATAGTAACACGTCCCAAGGCGCGTCACAGAAGCATTATCAGACAAAATTTGACACCAAACATAAGGAGCTATTAGGATCAGTGAGCAAAAACCTGGTCAAACAGGTAGGATTTTAAGGAATGTCTTAAAGGAGGAAAGAGAGGCGGAGAGATTTAGGGAGGGAATTCCAGTTCTTAGGGCCCAGGCAGCTGAAAGCCCGGCAGCCAAAGATGGAGCGATGAAAATCGGGGATGCGCAAGAGGCCAGAATTGGAGGAGCGTGGAGATCTTGGAGGGGCGTAGGGCTGGAGGAGGTTACAGAGATAGGGAGGGGGCGAGGCCATGGAGGGATTTGTAAAAAAGGATGATAATTTTTACTGGTGTGGGAATCTGAAGCCTCCTCTCCAACATAACTGTCAAGTTTGTCTGTGTCCTCTCGTGGGAAGGAGGGGGGAGGGGGTGTGGGGAGAGAGGTCGGCCAATCGGAGGGTGAGAACGTGGCAGCAAGTTAGCTTGAGGGTCAGCGGGTGGGGGGAGCACTCCTGCTTCTGCTGGCCCGTAAACAGTGCTGGAAAAGCACTTACCTGCTGGATCCGGCAGCTCCCGCCTCCCTTCAGCTGCCGGGTTTCCCGAGCCCTGGGAAACCTGGCCCGCAGCCATTAAATCCAAATGGCTCCCAAAATCCAAGGAACGGAGCCTCGTTTAAATATTAGACCTGGTTCTCCAAAGCAGGTTACTCGGCCGACCCCAAACCCGCCACGGTAAAACCAGAAGTAGGCGCGTTTGCGCCAGCTTGGGGTCGGGCTTCATATTTTTACCAATTTAACCCACTCTCCGGCCCATCGAGGGGAGGATTAAAATTATCCCCCCCCCCCACCCCGCCACGTTCAAATTCGAATACCAGGAGACACAAGTTAAAAATTAAAAAATAAAAAAGATAGAAGTTGAAGGGAGAATAATAGAGTTGTGTAAAGATCAGTGAAGCAGACAATGGATTCCAGTGACAGATGTGTTTCTAGAGAGTAAAGTGACTGAGGGATGTGTTGGTGAAGTTACACTAACATGTCCATGTAAGAGTCCATATTATTAACTCCTTCATTAAAATATCAGCCAGAGGAATTTCAGAGTCACCCATAAATAGGTTGGAATGCTAATATTACAAAGTGTTATTTGATAGGGGAAGCTAGATAAGTACATAAGAGAAAGGAATAAAAGGATATGCTGATAGGGTGAGATGAAGAGGGGTGGGAGGAGGCTCGTGTGGAGCATAAACACCGGCACGGACCAGTTGGGCCGAATGGCCTGTTTCTATTTTGTAAAATTCTACATAATTCTTTATTCACCCCAAAAACTGAGCACAAAAATCTAGTCTGACACACCAGTGCCAGTGCTGAGGGAGTGCTGCACTGTCAGAGGTGCCGTCTTTCGGATGAGACGTTAAACCGAGGTCCCCTTCTGCTCCCTCAGGTGGACGTAAAAGATCCCATGGCACTATTTCGAAGAAGAGCAGGGGGAGTTATCCCCGGTGTCCTGGCCAATATTTATCTCTCAATCAATGTCACGGAAACAGATGATCTGATCATTAGCTCATTGTTGTTTGTGGGAGCTTGCTGTGCACAAATTGGCTGCCGCATTTCCGACATTACAACAGTGACTACACTTCAAAAAGTACGTCAATGGCTGTAAAGCACTTTGAGACGTCCTGAGGTCATGAAAGGCGGCGTACAAATGCAAGTCTTTCTTTCTTTCAAAAGTGGGAAGGCAGATAGATAGAGTTGAGATCTGTCAAAAGGGGGACAGGGTTATTAGGCCTCATCTCCTGTTCTTAAATAAAATCTTATATTCTTTCCTATTACAATTGCGTCCAAGCTGGAAGGATGGTGCAAATGAAAGTCAAGTGTACTTTGTAACCCACCCTCAGTGAGGTCCCCCTCCCACCGCCTCCCTGCTGTTACCTTACAATTCTACGATTTTTTCCAATTTGGATTATACATTATTCAACACATTCTCCTCTCTACGGTGCTTTGAAGCTTGTGTGCTTCCTGCAACATCACTGTCAGGCTGCACACCAAGGGGTGTGCTTTATAAATTCAGCCACACACAGAACAAGCACCGCCGCTGAAATAAATTAGTTCCTGGTACAGGAGAGTAATGACTAAGACACGAACGAGACTGTGCCGTCATCTCTCTCACTCTCTCTCCCTCCGCAGACCCTTCACAGGCTCCCCGAGGAGAAAGAGGGAATAATTAAGGTGACTGCCGCCTGATTCTGTGCAGTCTCATTACCTGAGAGAATGAGACTCATCACTGGTACCTGGTGAGAAAGCTAAATACCAAAAAAAAAATAACACGGGAAAAGGATGATCGTTATTTTTAACATGCTCTCCTGTGCAACAAGATGAAACGTGGGAAAACGTCCTGGCTTCTTAGCAATTAATGAACAAAAACCGTGCGTTTTAAAGCTGTAACGTGACAGGGATTTTATGCGCACATCAGTAATTATGGAAAAGGGGATCGTCCACTGGCTGAGCAGAACAGTAGCCCAAATGGCAATCAGCGACAGTGGCTCTTTACCTTTGGAGTTCCTGCCACAGTCAGGGAACGAAACCACCTCTTGGGTGGAGTAGACTGTACATAATCCAGGCCAGTGCAGTACTGAGGGAGCGCCGCACTGTCGGAGGTGCCGCCTTTCAGATGAGACGTTAAAACCGAGGCCCCGTCTGCCCCCTCGGGTGGACGTAAAAGACCCCATGGCACTACTGCAAGAAGAGCAGGGGGGTTTTCCCCGGTGTCCTGGGCCAATATTTATCCCTCAATCAACATCACTAAAACAGATTAACTGGTCATTATCACGTTGCTGTTTGTGGGAGCTTGCTGTGCGCAAATTGGCTGCTGTGTTTCCCGACATGACTACACTTTGAAAGCACTTCATTGGCTGTAAAGCGCTTTGGGACGTCCTGAGGTCATGAAAGGCGCTATAGAAATGCAAGTTCATAGAATCATAGAAGATAGGAGCAGGAGTAGGCCATTCGGCCCTTCTAGCCTGCTCCGCCATTCAATGCGATCATGGCTGATCATCCAAATTCAGTACCCTGTCCCTGCTTTCTCCCCATATCCCTTGATCCCTTTAGCCTTAAGAAATATATCCAACTCCTTCTTGAATCTATTTAATGAATTGGCCTCTACTGCCTTCTGTGGCAGAGAACTCCACAGGTTCACCACTCTCTGGGTGAAGAAATTCCTCCTCATTTCTGTCCTAAATGGCTTACCCCTTATCCTGAGACTGTGACCCTGGTTCTGGACTCCCCAACCATCAGGAACATCCTTCCTGCATTAGTTTGTCTAGTCCTGTCAGAATTTTTCTAAGTTTCAATGAGATCCCCTTTCATTCTTCTAAACTCCAGCGAGTTCTTTCTTTCTTTCTGTACCACCAAAGGCAAGTATTGTATTGTTCTTATGTTCAAGACATTTTAGAGTTCATTAAATCCAGGACTGATAGATACATGAAGGCTTAAAACAGCTTTACGTACAGCAACTCATTACCAGCTTGCAAACACCAACTGATTGGCTTGTCCAGTCTGGCTGTAACTGGTTGACAAATTGCAACATCGATACTACACGCTGGTGTTGAGGTGAACATCTCAAAAGTACATACTCAAACTGATATATTATTACAAGAATGCCACCTCATTCATATTACAATATTACTGGGTGCGATAGAATAGTGGTCATGTTACTCGATTAACGACCCCGAGAACGTGAATTCAAATCCCACCATGGCAGTTTGAGAATTTGAATTCGGAAAATATCTGGAAATAATAAGTTGTCAGATTGTCATAAAACCCAATTGGTTCACTAATCCCCTTTAAGGAAGGAAACCTGCTGCCCTTACCTGGTCTGGCCTATATGTGACTCCAGTCCCTCACCAACATTCTTGATTCTTAACTGCCCTTTAATGTGGCCCAGCCAGCTTCCAAACCAGCTACCAGCAGTTCAAGGAGAAGGCCCCCATCTTCTCAAGGTCAACGAGGGATGGGTGATAATCCTTGATCCTAGCTGTACTGCATGAGGAGGTGCTGAGTGAATACAGAGAGAAGAGAAGGAGACGGAGAGGAGCAGAAGGGAAGTAAGGGGAGGAAGAGGGATAGGAGGGAGATAGAAGAGAGAGAAAAGGAAGGAGTGGTTGGAAGAGAAAGAGACGGAGGAGGAGAGGCACAGAGACAGCATCCGTAAACTTCAGCTCATCCGAAACTCTGCTGCATGTACCCTGTCCTGCACCGTCTCAGTTACCCATCACCTTTATAATGGCTTCCAAAGCCCTCCATTCCTCTGACTTCGGCTTTTTGTGCATCACCCCTCCCTTTACCCCACCACTGGCGGCCGTGCCTTTAGCTGTCTTGGTCCCCGCTCTGGAACTCAATCGAAGCCTCTCCCTACCTCTCCTGCTATAAGACCCTTCTCAAATCCTCATTCTTCGACCAAGCTCTCGGACTCTTAATTAACTCCTTCCTTGTTTCTGCAATCACTTTGTTTTTTTTTGTTGCTTACACCTCTGTGGAAAAGCCTTGGGGTATTTTATCCACGGCACTGAATCAGGCTGTGGATAAAATACCACAAGCAGGCTGTTGTTGAGAAAAGACTAACAGTAGGAAATGACTTGTCATTCATGTCGAGATTGCCTGTGAACCTAAGTCTCAGAAGGTGAACACTCTCATCTTAGTCCACTGCACTACAGTGGCTCTCTCGCTTTATCATTTGACAAACATAGGCAAATGAATTTACAAGCAACTTCTTACTTTCAAAGAGGTGGCACAAGGGAGGTTATTTTCAGCCAAAAAAGGACTACCACTCAATTACTTTCCTTGCCTACGAGGCACCAGCTGTAAAAGGTTCCAATTTTTAATAACAAGGTGGCTGAGGTACATCATTTTATTTTTGTGCCCCTCTCCCAGAGGCCAACCTCATTTGACTCCAGCCGTCAAGTTGAGAGTGTAAGATAAATTGTGTTGTTAGCTTTCCTGACACCGTGCAACCCCTCCCCCACCTCCTCCCTTCTCCGTCTTGCCCAGAGAGGCAGAAAAGGCTTTTCGCAACGCTGATCTAAAGCCAAGGAGCACTGGAGCCCCTTGTCTCCTGGTCGCAGTGGGACCCAAAACTATTAGTTTATTTTTCATCTTGGGTTAATGCCTCTCAGAGTGATTGAACGTACAGTGTTTGAGATCTCATCTGTTGCAGGAACACTACATCCTTGTATGTGGAGGGACAGGCTGCATTGTGTCAGGCTCAGCACAAAGTGAAGAGATGGACGACACACTGCCTGGATTATGTTAAACATGTGCTAACGCACAGCACCGAGTGTGCGACAAGGTAGCAATATATCAAGGGGCACAAATGATCCCTGGCATTTGCCAGTGGAAACAGTTTCTCCTTACTTTATCAAAATCAGTCATCATTTTGAACACCTTTATTGATATCCCTCAATCCACATCCCTAAAACAGATTATCTGATGATTATCTCATTGTTTGAGCTTGCTGTGTACAAATTGGCGGCCGCGTTTCCCAAATTACAACAGCGACTACACTTCAAAAAGTACTTCATTGGCTGCAAAGCGCTTTGGGACGTTCTGAGGTTGTGAAAGGTGCTGTAGAAATGCAAGTCTTCCTTTCTTTCTCCCGGGTTTTGCTGGCAGCTGTGTCCGAGAGATCAATCTTTTAATTCCTGGAGAGTCCGGGACAATCCTGAGGGTTGGCAATCCGACGCACAACGCCAATCATCCCTCCTCATGCCCGGCACTCCCCGGAGAGAAGGCAGACTGGAGAACAGTGAGGGGAAAGGGAGCAGAATTGAGAGACTGAAGAGAATAGGAAAGAAGCAGAAAGGAAGGAGTGAGACAGACGTAAGAGATAGGAGTGAACCCTGACCTATTTTAAAAGAGCAAATCAGCATTCAAAAAAAATAAATAAAAAAAGATGCCACCGACATTTGGGTAGAAATTCAATAAACCATTTTGTGCTGGTCAACGGAATCTTGGCAGTAGAATGCAGCTCATTAACAGGATGATGAAGCTTCTGTTCTCCAAGTCTGTGGCCTACCAACACCGGGGGCTGCTCGTCACCAACAACTGACAGTGTCAAAGGCTCAGTTGATCCATCATGATTTCGGAACAGCTCTGGAGATGGATAAGCCTTCACACCACAGATCCCAGCAATAACAACCTGCCCACTGCTCTTTGAAGGGTGTCTGGGGACTGCTAGCTTAAAGATTGTTTCAATTAGCCTCTCCTCCGCCCGCCCGCTCAACATTAGCTAATGAGACGGACGTTAAGACCCCCCACGGCACTATATCGAAGAAGAGCAGGGGAGCTTTCCTGCCGTCCTGTCCAATGTTTAACCCTCGGCCAACATCACTGGACACGGGTGGTCCGTTCATTTGTTTCATTGCTGTTTGTGGGAGCTTGCTGTGCGCAAAATGGCCACCGCGTTTCCTACACTACAACAGTGACTACACTTTAAAAAAAAGCACTTCATCGGTTGTAAAACGCTTTGGGACATCCTGAGGTCATGAAAGGCGCTATATCATCCCAGTCCATCTATTCAAATTAGCAGCTCGCCCTGACTGCCTGCTTCAATTAGCTGCTGCTCCATGCACCTGTGCAAATTGACACCCACCCGTTGTAACTAGCTAACCCCCAAATCCATTTACTTGAGTTAAACGCTTCACCTTATCCATCAACTAAAGTTACACCCCCACCCCGTCAACTCCAGACCGGCCTACTCAAATTAGCCCCCCCTTTCAAACCCACCTCCTCAAATTAGTCAGCCTCCAGCACCACCTACTCCAATGAGGGGTCTAGACAGAGCAGATAGAGAGAAACTGTTCCCATTGGCGGAAGGGTCGCGAACCAGAGGACACGGATTTAAGGTGACTGGCAAAAGAACCAAAGGCGACATGAGGAAACATTTTTTTTATGCAGCGAGTGGTTGTGATCTGGAATGCACTGCCTGAAAGGGCGGTGGAGGCAGACTCAACCGTGGCTTTCAAAAGGGAATTGGATAAGTAACGGAAGGAAAACAATTTGCAGGGCTACGGGGAAAGGGCGGGGGAGTGGGACTAGCTGAAGTGCTCTTGTAGAGAGCCGGCACGGGCTGAATGGCCTCCTTCCGTGCTGTAACCATTCTATGATTCTTATTAGCTGCCCCCCCCGCACCCCCCACCCCCACCCTCAACCTGTCCAATCAACCTCTTTGCTCCTGTATACCTGCCAACTAGAAATTGGCTTCTCTCTCTGCCCCTGTTCCCAGCCGGGTTGCCAACCCTCCAGGATTGCCCTGGAGTCTCCAGGAATTGAAGACTAATCTTCAGGGCACAGCAGCGAGCGACACCCAGGGAGAAAACTCATAAAGGCATTAAAAACGTTGAGCATCTTTTTATTCTTTCATTTTCTTCGAACGCTTTCGTTTATTAGTTATAAAAATATAGGAGTTGGGGAAAAAAAAAAAGGCTGCTCGACAGCCAAGAATCATCCACAGTTAAGTCATGAAGAATCTGTTCGCTTTCCAATTGGCCTTGGGAAGGCAGGTCGCCATGAGGATGGACATGTTGGGCGACCAATGGCGGCAGTATTGGGGGGGGGGGGGGCATTGGGAGCCCGGACATCACGCAATGAAACCTCAAGGAATAAATCCAACCAGTGCTGGCAACCCGAGTTCCCAGGCTGTGGGTGACACTGGCAAGGCTGCATTTGTTGTCCATCCTTAGTTGCCCTGACAACTGAGTGGCTCAGCAAGCCACTTCAGAAAGGCATTAAGAGCCAAGCACACAGTACGGATTTGAGCCATGCGTAGGCCAGACTGGGTATGCGGCTATGGCAGCTTCCCTCCCCTGAAGGATATCCATGACCATTTAATTCTGGTGCTTGCCCAGAATTTACCACACTTCTTAAATTCAGTTCACGACCTGCCAATCCCGTACCTGACACGACCACACTCCTTTTTTTTTTTGACTGGCGTGTGATATAGTTAAAAAAACAGGGAGGGAAAAAAAATCCCTTTGCCTAAAAAAATACACACATTTTATAAACAAGCGTAACTCTCATCACAGACACCAAACAGATGGTTAACTTGGTATTGAACCCCGAGTTTAATCGCTCCACCATTGGCGGCCGTGCCTTCAGCTGCCTGGGCCCTAAGCTCTGGAATTCCCTCCCTAAACCTCTCCGCCTCTCTCTCTCACCTCCTTTAAGACGCTCCTTAAAACCTACATCTTTGACTGAACTTTTGGTCACCTGTCCCAATATCTCCTTATAAAAATATAAAAAAATAGGAGCAGGAGTAGGCCATACGGCCCCTCGAGCCTGCTCCACCATTCAATAAGATCATGGCTGATCTTTGACCTCAACTCCATCTTCCTGCACTATCCCCATATCCCTTGATTCCTTTATGTGGCTCGGTGTCAAATTTGGTTTTATAACGCTCCTGTGAAGCATCTTGGGACGTTTCACTATGTTAAAGCTGCTATATAAATGCAAGTTCTTGTGGTTGTTGATACAGAACTGTGTAATGTATCATTCTTAGGCCTGCATTCATTCTCAAAATGGTGGTCGCATCCTCAGAACTGCTCAGAGTAAATGTTCTGATTGAATATAACCAACAAACAAAATAAATAATTAATTAATCATGGGCTGCAAATAAATCACACTGATATCATAATTAGATAACTCATTAACTAATCTGCGACCTTTGTTTGCAGTTGGCTCCTGGTTCCCCTGTGGACTCCCATTTGTTCTCTGTCACTTTCGTTAATGTGGATCCCTCTTTTTTTCCCTCTTCCCGCCCCTCTCTCGGGTATTTTCTGAAAGTCTCGCGTGTAACTGGAACTCGCTACAAATTGCTTCTCACATCAATCATTTACTAGGATCTCGAACAAAGTATTATATTTGTCTTGCCACATCTTCTGACGAGATTAGAGTAAATATAAATGATTCATTTGTTGCTTCCAGTGAACCAGACTGCAAATTACCCTTACCTTCTGTCAGCCCTGACTCAGTGGGGAGGGCTCTCGCCTCTGAGTCAGAAGGTTGTGGGTGCAAGTCCCACTCCAGGAACTTGAAAACATAATCCAAGCTGACACTCCAGAGCAGTGCTGAGGGAGTGCTGCACAGTCAGAGGTGCCGTCATTTTGGATGAAATGTTAAACCGAGGCCCCGTCCACCCTCTCTAAAAGACGTAAAAGATCCCATGGCAATACTGCAAGAAAAGTAGGGGGTTCTCCCCGGTGTCCTGGCCAATATATATCCCTCAACCAACCTTACTAAAACAGTTTATCTGGTCATAATCTCCTTGCTGTTTTGTGGGAGCTTGCTGTGCGCAAATTGGCTGCCGCGTTTCTTGCATTACAACAGCGACTACACTTCAAAAAGTACTTTGTTGGCTGTAAAGGGCTTTGGGATGTCCTGAGGTTGTGAAAGGTGCTATATAAATGCAAGCTCTCTGTGTTGAGCCTGAGGCTCGTGGCACTGTCTCTTCAATCATCCTCTTGCAAGCCCTTACAACTGCCTCAGTCTCCTCTTCTTTCTAAAGTCAATGGGCTTTTAAACCCCCAAGTCTGGGATCACCTGATTACAACTTCCTGAGTACCTCATCTTCACTCCTCTTTCCAGCCTTGGTGCTATCCTGCACTCTGGGCTTTGTCTGCTCCACAGATAGAAACAACGGGCCTGATTTTAATTCCCCCCTGCCTGACATAGATACATGGAAGATAGGAGCAGGAGTAGGCCATTTGGCCCCGCGAGCCTGCTCCGCCATTTAATGAGATCATGGCTGATCATCCAAATTCAGTACCCTGTCCCTGCTTTCTTCCCATATCCCTTGATCCTTTTAGCCTTAAGAAGTATATCTAACTCCTTCTTGAATATATTTAATGAATTGGCCTCAACTGCCTTCTGTGGTAGAGAATTCCACAGGTTCACCACTCTCTGGGTGAAGAAATTCCTCCTCATCTCAGTTCTAAATGGCTTACCCCTTATCCTTAGACTGTGACCCCTGATAGAACCTGGGTGGGGGTGCCCGTTAAAATTAAGGGACCAACTTACCCCCTTCGATCCCGCTGTTCCCCGATGTTAACCTGCTCTTTTGAGCAGGCGAGCGGGACACCCGTCCCAAGCTGGCGGGGTCCTTCTTTAAATATGCAGATCAGGGCCTGACGAAGTAATCGGGGCTCGATCTGGTATTGTCGACTGAGGCCAAATCTGTCCGGAAGGGGGGAATCGTGGGCCAGAAGAGGTCCAGGCAGGTAAGTTTTAATTTTGTTTCAGGTTTCCTTGTGGGACAGGAGGGGCCGGAGAGCTCCTCTGGGAGGCCTTGGGCCTACCTTGCTTAACTCCCGTGATTGCCTTTGCCTCCCAAACTCTCCCCTCCTCCCAACCTCTTACCTGACTGCTGGGGACCAATCCCGCAGCTCCCTGGCTATGGCCTCCTGCCTGTGACCTTCCGCTCCCACCCGCCGGCCAGGGAGCGACTCGGATGGAAGTCGGACTCCGCGGGTTCGCCGCCCGTTTCAGAACGCCCACGCTCTCTGCCTGCCCCACTCCACCCCTGTCCCGCTCCCCTCTCCCCCCCACGTTAAAATCGAGGCCGATAATTCAAAAGATTTCGCCTCACTGATCATAAGCCAATCTATTGTGCTCGTTCAGTCAGACAGACATGGCTTTTCATGTCTGGGACCTAGGTTTCAATTCTGCCCGGGCCGATAGGATGCTAGCCTTACATGAACTTTGATTTTGGCAGGCTTCATCCAGCTGCCAGTGTGTAAGAAGTTGCCTGTACTACAGCCCAAAAATCTGCCTTCATACAAACCTCAGAAGACCAAGGCCAGGAATTCCCTTGCAGCTGCTCCTGCTTCGGGTTACCAACCCTCCAGGATTGCCCTGGAGTCTCCAGGAATTAAGGACTAATCTCCAGGACACCGCTCTGAGCAGCCCAAGAGAAAAATCATTGTGCCATTAATAATAGTGGGATTTTTTTAAATTTTCGTTGAACGATTTTGTTTATTAATAACAACAATATCAGACATGGGGGAAAAAAGGCTGTTTGACTGAACATAAGAACATAATAAGAAATTAATAAATAGGAGCAGGAGGAGGCCATTCGGCCCCTCGAGCCTGCTCTGCCATTCATAAGATCATGGCTGATCATCGACCTCAACTCCACTTTCCTGCACTATCCCCATATCCCATGATACCCTTTATATTCAAAACTCTATCTATCTCTGTCTTTAATATACTTTAATAGCGTTCTCCAAGGCGGCCTTTGAGACACACGACAACGCAAAATCATCGAGCAGAAACTGATAGCCAAGTTCCGCACTCATGAGGACGGCCTCAATAGGGATATCGGGTTCATGTCACGCTACAGAACGTGACTTGACATCGTTGTCTGTCTTTCCAGTTTTTAAAAAACAAACACAAAAAAACAAACCCAAAATACAAACCCAAAAAGGACGGAGAGAGAGGAAGGGAGATGGAGAGGATACGCAGACAGCAGGATTTGACACGTTGGATCCCCTGGGACACATCTCATTGTCTTGGCTGTGCTCTTGGTGTGTCTTTGATGTAAGGAAAGATTGTATCTCTGCTTTTTCTGTGTTTAAATTCTGTGAACTTTTGTAGATTCACTCATAGTAACTTTACCTGAAGAAGGGGCGATCGATAGCTCCGAAAGCTTGTAATTTTAAATAAATCTGTTGGACTATAACCTGGTGTTGTGCGACTTCTCATTTTAATATACTCAACGACTGAGCCTCCACAGCCCTCTGGGGTAGAGAATTCCAAAGATTCACCACCCTCTGACTGAAGAAATTTCTCCTCATCTCAGTCCTAAATGGCCGACCCCTTATTCTGAGACTGTGACCCCCTGGTTCTAGACTCCACAGCCAGGGGAAACATCCTCCCTGCATCTACCCTGTCAAGACCTGTAAGAATTTTGTTTGTTTCAATGAGATCACCTCATTCTTCTAAACTCTAGAGAATATAGGCCTAGTCTCCTCAATCTCTCCTCATAGGACAATCCCCCCCATCCCAGGAACCAGTCTGGCAAACCTTCGTTGCACTCCCTCTATGGCAAGTATATCCTTCCTCAGGTAAGGAAACCAAAACTGTCCACAATACTCCAGGTGAGAGTCAAGAATCAACCATTTGGGTAATGAAGAGTCTATTCGCTTTCCAATTGGCGGCGGGAAGGCGGTGCGCTGCGAGGATGGGCGTGTCGGGGGACCAATAGCGGGGTGTGTGGGGGGCGAGGTGGTTGGAGGTCATGTGATGGCACCTTCCGGAATGTGTCCAACCAAAACTGGCAACCCTACACCCGCTCCATGGCCGTAACTTTTGCCACAAGTGCGGAGGAAACCCAACTTTGGTGGTGAGTTGGCACCCAAGGTGACTGGACATTGTTGATGTTGGCAAATCTCTCAGAGGTTCTCATTATCACGTTCTCTTTGAAAGGTGCCAAGAAAGAGGCCAGGGTTTATTTTTAATTTTTTTAAATATTGAGAAACCAAGAGGAAGAGGTAAGGTCCATATCCAGGCAATCGCTGAGATTAAAAAAGGTGAAAGAGAAGATAAGAAATATAGTTGAGGTTTTTGAAAGCTTGCAGATTGCAGGAAGGGAAGACTTGAGGCAGTCTTGGGAAAAATCGCCCATAGGAATAAAACCGGACAGAGGGTGGGTGATTGGTGATTAAATTAAAGTTTTGAGTGAACTGACAAATTGTTCAATTCAGTGAAAGCTTCAAATAACAGGAGACATTTTGCCAAAAATTGGGAAGTGAAGAAGTCAACGGGACATGGATTAAGTCACCAGTGAAGGTCGCTAAATGGGTTAGAGATATAATTAGATGGTTTTCGGGAGAGAAGGGGGTTGCAGGATGAGGTGAGAAGATCTGGTGAGAATATGAAACGCGCTACCGCAGGGAGTATTTGAGGCGAATAGCATAGAAGCATTTAATGGGAAGCTGGACAAAAACACAAGGGAGAAAGGAATAAAGGTCATGCTATAATAAAATCAGAAAATGCAGAAAACACTCAGCAGGGTCAGGCAGCATCTATGGAGAGATAAACAGAGTTAACGTTTCAGGTCCATAACCTTTCATCAGAACTGGAAGTGGGGGCGGTGGGGGAGTGGAGAAATAAAGAACAATAGGGACCGTCTGTGATAGGGTGGAAGGCAGGCGAGATTAAATAACAAAAGAGATGATTCATTGACCTGAAACGTTAACTCTGTTTCTCTCTCCACAGATGCTGCCTGACCTGCTGAGTATTTCCAGCATTTTCTGCTTTTATTTCAGATTTTCAGCACCCGCAGTATTTTGCGTTTGTAATAGAAGGTTATGCTGATAGGGTGAGATGAAGTAGGGTGGGAGGATGCATGGACCAGCTGGCCTGTTTTCTGTGCTGTATATTCTATGTTGTTCTATGTCATGTAAGATGGATTTGAGAGATCAAAAAGGGAACAGCTGATCGTTTCTTGTGTCTTGCGGTGAGTCAGCTGTGCCTCAGTGGGTAGCACTCTCGCCTCTGAGTCAGAAGATTGTGGGACTTGAGCGCAAAAATCTAGGCTGACACTCTGGTGCAGTACTGTTCGGAGGTGCAGTCTTTCAGATGAGGCGTTAAACCGAGGCCCCCGTCTGCTCTCTCAAGTAGCAGGGGGGTTGTCCCCGGTGTCCTGGCCCATGTTTATCCCTCAATCAACATCTAAAACAGATTATCTGGTCATTATCACATTGCTGTTTGTGGGAGCTTGTTGTGCACAAATTGGCTGGTGTGTTTCCTACATTACAACCGTGACTACACTTCAAAAAAAGTACTTCATTGGCTGTAAAGGGCTTCGGGACGTCCTGAGGTTGTGAAAGGCGCTATGTAAATGCAAGTCTTTCTTTTCATTGCCTAAAAATTCTTACATTCCCGTCCTCGCCCTCCCACCACGGAGACCCATCGTACAGAGCTTGTAGCTGTTGGCTCAAGCGTCACAGGAGAGGGAGAAGGATGGCATCCCATTGGTTGGCTTTCAAGACTCGGAAAAATGACGAGAAAATAAAATCACAATTTTTTTTCCCCATGAACAAGAAATCCCAATCTGTTTACTCTCACTCAAAGATTAATTTTTTTGTCTTCGCTGGCAGTGTTGTGGAACAGCCTGTCATGTTTTGCATATTTAAAATTCAAAATATATTGCGCATTTTTACTTAAGCACATATTACTTATTCCAAACTGTCAGAGGATCAGATCAGACCAGTCTGAAATATTCTTTGAAGCCCACTCACACATTTCAAATTGCAAGAATTTTTTTTATAGATGCATCTTTTTTTCTTTAAGGGAAAACAAAAGCAGTAAGAAAGAACGATTTGCATTTCTCTAGTGCCATTCACGACCTCAGGACGCCCCAAAGCATTTACAGCCAATTAGGTACTTTTGAAAAGTATTCACTGCTGTAATGTAGGAAACGCCACAGCCAATCTGCGCACAGCAAGCTCCCACAAACGGCAATGAGATAATGACCTGATAATCTGTTGATTTTAAGTGATATTGGTTGAGGGATAAATATTGGCCAGGACACCAGGGAGAACTCCCTCTGATGGGATCGTTTACATCCACCTGAGGGCAGACAGAGCCTCGGTTTAGCATCTCATCCGAAATACCACACCTCCGACAGTGCGGCGCTCCCTCAGCACTGCACTGGAGCGTCAGCCTAGATTTTTGTGCTCAAGTCTCTGGAGTGGGTCTATGAACCCACAACCTTCATGACTCAGAGGCGAGGGTGCTCCCCACTGAGCCACGAATGATACTACAACTGATGCAATGATTGCAACTGTTTCAGACGATGGTTACTGAATATCACTGGATATTTTCTTAATATATATTCTGGATATAAAAGCGCTATATGGATGCAAGTTGCTTCTTTCTCTTGCGCATGTGTTCTTAACCCTGGCCATATGGGAACTGGAGTCCGCTATACCATTCAGCCCATCTTCAAAAGTGACATCATGGAATCACAGAATCAAAGTATAATACAGCACAGAAGGAGGCTATCGAGTCTGTGCCAGCTCTTTCGAACAGCAATCCAGTCCCACTCCCCCGCTTTTTCCCCATATCCCTGCAATTTTTTCTTTCAAGTATTTATCCAATTCTCTTTTGAAAACTACTATTGAATCTGTTTCCACCACCCTATCAGGCAGTACATTCCAAATCTTAACAATTGCTATGTAAAGAGGTTTTTCCTCATGTTCTTTTGCCAATCACCTTAAATCTGTGCCCATTGGTTATCACCCCTTCTGCCACTGGAAATAGTTTCCCTTTATTTACGCTATCAAAACCCTTCATGAATTTAAACACCTCTATCAAATCTCTTCTTAGCCTTCTCTGCTCTAAGGAGAACAACCCCAGCTTCTCCAGTCTATCCACGTAACTGTAATCCCTCATCCCTGGAACCATTCAAGTAAATTTCTTCTGTACCCTCTCCAAAGCCGTTCCTGTACTTCCTACGGTGTGGTGCCCTGAATTGGACACAATACTCCAGCTGGGAGAAAGGGAGGGAATGACTGAGGGAGTGGAAGAAGTGCAAGCCCCCACCGCCAACCCCGCCCCCCCCCCTGCCCTTCAGAATTCCTCAGTGTTACTAGAAACAGATGGAAATTGGTGCCACCTCTAAATACGTCGCTTCTGCTCGCACTGTGGTGAAATGAGGCCACTCGCACCGCCCCTCCCACAAACACACAGGAGTCTCAAGGCTTGCCAGTCTTTCCATTTGCTTTACTTGGATTTGAATGGAAAAATAAGTCCGCTCTCCCTCCTTGCGATCCAGTTACCTTTCCCACAGGCACAAATATGTTGACTGCAGGGTTGCCAACTGTGGTGAGACAATTTCCTGGCGGTTTTAGCACTTGACCTCTTGCCTCCAACTGCCCCGCCCACACACACTCGCCAGTGGCCGCCCGACATTCCCATCCTCATGATGCACCGTCTTCCTACGCCAATCGGAAAGCGAATAAGACTTTTCATTACCAGATTGTTTGATTCTTGACTTACAGTCAATGAGCCTTTTTTTTCCCATCTCCAATACTTTTATAACTAGTAAACAAATGTGTTCAAAATCTTTTTTTAAAAGCACAATTTTTTATTGCCCCTCTGATTTTTCTCCCTGTGTTTACTTGCTGCGGTGTCCTGGAGATTTGTCTTTAACTCCTGGAGACTCCAGGGCAATCCTGGAAGGCTGGCATGACCATGAAGACTGATGATGTGAAGACAATTTATTTTACCTGAGAAAGATTATTTTTCTCAACAACAACAACAACTTGTATTTATATAGCGCCTTTAATGTAGTAAAACGTCCCAAGGCGCTTCACAGGAGCGATTATAGAACAAAATTTGACACCGAGCCACATAAGGAGAAATTGGGACAGATTGGTCGTAGAGGTAGGTTTTAAGGAGCATCTTAAAGGTGGAAAGAGAGGTAGAGATGTTTAGGGAGTGAATTCCAGAGCTTAGGGCCTTGGCAGCTGAAGGCACGGCCGCCAATGGTGGAGCGATTAAAATCAGGGACTTCCTCAAGAGGCCAGAATTAGAGGAGCGCAGATATCTCAGGGGGTTGTGAGGCTGGAGGAGATTACAGAGATAGAGAGGGGCGAGGCCATGGAGCTATTTGAAAACAAGGATGAGAATTTTAAAATCAAGGCGTTGCTTAACTGGGAGCAATTGTAGGTCAACGAGCACAGGGGTGACGGGTGAACGGGACTTGGTGCGAGTTAGGACACGGGCAGGAGAGATTTGGATTACGTAGGGTAGAAGGTCGGAGGCCGGCCAGGAGTGCGTTGGAATAGTCAAGTCTAGAGGTAACAAAGGCATGGATGAGGGTTTCAGCAGCAGATGAGCTGATGCAAGGGCGGAGACGGGCGATGTTCCTGAGGTGGAAATAGGCGGTCTTAGTGATGGCGCGGATATGTAGTCGGAAGCTCATCTCAGGGTCAAATATGACACCAAGTTTGCGAACAGTCTGGTTCAGTCTCAGACAGTTGCCAGGGAGAGGGATGGAGTCGGTGGTTAGGGAACGGAGTTTGTGGCGGGGACCGAAGACAATGGCTTTGGTCTTCCCAATGTTCAATTGGAGAAAATTCTTTTCGGATTATTCTCTGCAATTTTCCTTCATTATTTCTCAAACCCATTACCTCACCCAACTGAATTTTTTTTAAAAGTCCCAAATAAATGCTGAGAAAATGCCAGGAATTTCATTTCCAAAAATAAACAGTGAAAATACAGAATCTAATCCTATAAATTAATTAGAGTTTGTGGCCTCTGGCGCTGGAGTGTGAATCATTGACTATTCCCAATGACGAGGCATAATCGCAAGTTTTGCCCCTGCCCCTTTCCACATCCCCTGGTTACCTTAACAACCATTCAACCAATCGCAGCACTGTGACTGACAGGGCAGCTGTGTCAGAAAGACAGTCATTGGACACAGAGGGTGAAATCAGCAGTCAGTGTGAGATGAGTTTGGTCCGGTGGGAGCCAGCTTCAAAATACTATGGCTGGAGCGCAGAGTTTTATTTAATCCAACTAGAGAGGGGAAAAAAGAGCAATTAAAAGAGTGCCAGATAGTTCAAGTGACTCCTGCAAAGCAAATCTACTGCTTGAAAAAAAAAGGACAAGATAACCCAGTGGTGTTGTTGAGTCCGCAGCTAATCACAGGAACCGAACCTCTGACTGTCTGCAATTAGTCTGCTGCTGAAAGATAACTGCATCAGGGAACCAAAGCAGGAAAAAAAAGATCACAACTGTTGGAACTTTATCAACGTCTGCAGAACTGGACTTCGAGGCACTGGAGAAGGTGCAAACAAGATTTACGAGGATGAAGCCATAACTGAGAGGTTATAACTATCTGGAAAGACTGTGGAAAAGAGAAGGCTGAGAGGTGACCGAATAGAGGTCTTTAAAATTATGAAGGGGTTCGATAGGATAGACGTAGAGAAGATGTTTCCACCTGTGGGTGAGTCCAAGACTAGGGGGTCACGAATATAAGACAGTCACGAATAAAACCAATAGAGAATTCAGGAGAAACTTCTTTACCCGGAGAGTGATTAGAAGGTGGAATTTGCTACTTGGAGTAGTTGGCATGAATAGCATAGATGCTTTTAAGAGGAAGCTTGATAAGTACATGAGGGAGAAAGGAATAAAGGATGTGCATATAGGGTGAGATGAAGTACATAAGAACATAAGAAATAGGAGCAGGAGTAGGCCATTCGGCCCCTCGAGCCTGCCCCGCCATTCATTAAGATCATGGCCGATCTTCTACCTCAACTCTACTTTCCTGCACTATCCCTATATCCCTTGATTCCCTTAATATCCAAATATCTATCGATCTCTGTCTTGAATATACTCAACGACTGAGCCTCCACAGCCCTCTGGGGTAGAGAATTCCAAAGATTCACCACCCTCTGAGTGAAGAAATTTCTCCTCATCTCTGTCCTAAATGGCCGACACCTTATTCTGAGACTGTGACCCCTGGTTCTAGACTCCCCAGCCAGGGGAAACATCTTCCCTGCATTTACCCTGTCAAGCCCTGTAAGAATTTTGTATGTTTCAATGAGATCACCTCTCATTCTTCTAAACTCTAGAGAATATAGGCCTAGTCTACTCAATCTCTCCTCATAGGACAATCCCCCCATCCCAGGAATCAGTCTGGTGAACCTTCGTTGCACTCCCTCTATGGCAAGTATATCCTTCCTTAGGTAAGGAGACCAAAAGTGTACACAATACTCCAGGTGTGGTCTCATCAGGGCCCTATATAATTGCAGTAAGATGTCTTTACACTTATACTCAAATCCACTTGTAATAAAGGCCAACATACTATTTACTTTCCTAATTGCTTGCTGTACCTGCATGTTAATTTTCAGTGATTCTTGTACAAGGACACCCAGGTCCCTCTGAACACCAACATTGCCCAATCTCTCACCATTTAAAAAATACTCTGCTTTTCTATTTTTCCTACCAAAGTGGATAACTTCACATTTCTCCACATTATATTCCATTTGCCTTGTTTTTGCCCACTCATTTAGCTTGTCTATATCCCCTTGAAGCCCCTTTGCATCCTCCTCACAACTTACATTCCCACCCAGCTTTGTATCATCAGCAAACTTGGATATATTACATTTGGTCCCCTCATCCAAATCATTGATGGAGATTGTGAATAGCTGAGGCCCAAGCACTGATCCTTGCGGTATCCGACTAGTTTCAGCCTGCCAACCCGAAAATGACCCATTTATTCCTACTCTCTGTCTGCTATCCGTTAACCAATCCTCAATCCATGCTAGTATGTTACCCCCAATCCCATTAGCCCTCATTTTGTTTAATAACCTCTTGTGTGGCACCTTATCGAATGTCTTCTGAAAATCCAAATACACCACATCCACTGGTTTCCCCTTATCTATTCTGTTAGTTACAACCTCAAAAGACTAACAGATTTGTCAAACACGATTTCCCTTTCATAAATCCGTGTTGACTCTGCCCAATCCTATTATTATTTTCTAAGTGCCCTGTTACCATGTCCTTAATAATAGATTCTAGCATTTTCCCTACTAAGATGTCAGGATAACTGGTCTGTACTTCCCCATTTTCTCTCTCCCTCCTTTCTTAAATAGTGGGGTTACATTTGCTACCTTCCAATCCGCGGGAACCTTTCTAGAATCTATGGAATTTTGGATAATGACAACCAATGCATCCACTATCTCTGTAGCAATCTCTTTCAAAACCCTAGGAGGTAGGCCATCAGGTCCAGGGGATTTATTGGCTTTCAGTCCCATTAATTTCTCCAGTACTATTTTTTTACTAATACTAATTTCTTTCACTTCCTCATTCTTGCTAGACCCTTGGTTCTCCACTATTTCCGGGTAGTTTTTTGCATCTTCTTCCGTGAAGACAGACACAAGGGGTTGGATTTTACCAGCCCTGAGGAGGCGGGTTTGGAGGCGGGACTGCTGGCAAAATCAAAACAATCTTCCCGGGAGTCGGGTCCCCGATTTGCACAGGGACCGAACTCCTAGCGGCAGGAAGAGGATTATAACAGGTAGTTAACAGGCAGTTAAGAGGCTTTTTCCCATTTTGAGACTTCTGCTGTGGGCTTCCCGACATCGGGGAACCCCGCCAGGGTAAGTGAGGCTTGCTGTGGGTCTGTTGTAATGTTTGTGTATAGATGACAGCTGCAGAAGTGTTGTGAAGGATCCAATGGGACACTGGTGAGTATCAGAGGTAAGGAGATGTTGGGAAAGTCATTTTTAATGTGTTGAGATTTTTCTGTAGGTGACAAGCTTTGAAGTGTTGTGTGGCCTCACCTCATTGGGAGAAGTGACAGATCGCTTCTGCAACCTCACCTGCAGCTGCCATCTGTTTTATCCTGAGGAGAGATTCATTGGAGAGCCTGGTTTCAAGGGCTCACCTTTGTACAGTGATTGTCAGTGTTTGACAGCACCTCAATGCTGTCAAACACTGACAAATCATCTGTCAAAAATAAATGGTACATGTCCCTTTAAGAAAACCAGCAGATGAAACGTCACCACCTGACGTCATCTGACACTGGCTTTCCATTAATTAGCCGGCAAGCCCGCAGGGCGGGCTTAACAAGGCCAATCAGGGGAAAATAGCGTCTGTGCATTGGACGTCGCTTGGTGCGGGACTAGAACCCGGAAGGCAGCAGTCCCGTCCCCAACTCGTCTCAGCAGGTAATATCCAGCCCAAGGTATTTGTTTAATTTCTCTGCCATTTCCTTATTCCCCATTATAATTTCTCCTGTCTCAGCCTGTAAGGGACCCACATTTACTTTCGCTAATCTTTTCCTTTTTACATAGCAATGGGAGGAGGCTCATGTGGAGCATAAACACCAGCAGAGACCAGTTGGGCCGAATGGCCTGTTTCTGGGCCGTAAAGGCCCCAATTTTAACTCCAGGTGGATTCCCCGATCAGACCTGAGTTAAAATTACAGTCGGGTCTCAATGATATCATTGGGCTGCAACATGCATATGTAAAGTAGGACCCTGAAATAACAACAGAAAATGCTGGAAACACTGAGCAGGTCAGGCAGCAACGAGGAGAGAGAAACAGAGTCAACGTTTCGAGTTGGGGACCCTTCGTCAGAACTTGACTCGAAACGTTGACTCTGTTTCTCTCTCCACGGATGCTGCCTGAACTGCTGAGTGTTTCCAGCATTTTCTGTTGTTATTTCAGATTTCCAGCATCCGCAGTATTTTGCTGTTGCAAAGAAGGACCCTGTTGGCTCCGGGCGCCTGTCCTCGCTGCCTGCTCAGGAGAGCAGGCTAAAATTGCAGATTTTATGATCATGGCGGCTTTCGGACAGCTAAGAGCCAGGGCGATTTTAACTGCCCGCCCGCCAGGTTTCTACTGAGCGAGTAGGGTTAAAATCGCCCTGTAACTGGCAAAAAGAAAAAAAGCAACTCCTTATACGGTAGCAAGAAGCCGGAGACTAAGACAAAGAATATCTCCCCATAAGGTATCAATCAGACTGGCTTCTCATTGTATAAAGGGGGCAGAACAATGTGCCGCAAACAGGTGCCTATCAGTGGAATAGCTAACCACTGTTGAGAAGAGTAAAGGAAAATCACTTTGGTAGACACTCTGGCTCTTCAGAACAAAGGCTTGGTCACCCCACATTCTGAACCGTATTCCGCCGTTGTGAGTATTGTCTTGAACTGTTGCTCACTGTCATTGGCCAATTGAATAAAATGCTTGGTAATCTCGATGCCAGTTTCTGCGCTTGCCTCCGCTCAGGGCCTGAACGAGGAATAAGGTTAATTCCCCCTAAACAGAGGGACAATGAGATACGAACCTTACACACTTGCACACTCCAGCTATCCAATCCTTTCTGTGAGAAACACTTGAGCACATCATAATTCATCATCACCATTTAATTCGACGAGCTGCAACTTATAGCAGAAACATTTGGAAGGAAGCCATCATTTTGTAGGCATATTTTAAGTTTCGTAGACTTTGGATATGCAATTATTTTCCACTGATAAGTTTCTGCGAGGGCATCAAAACTTAATTGCTTGATTAAATTGTTAGCGGTATTGTTTAAATATTTCAAATGCCTATTTTTGGTTAAACAGTAATTATTATTTATGCCCATTAACAGAGGAGGAGCGGGCTGAAAGGAGTGCATTGCTGCTTGCAGGAGAAGCGGAAGTTGTTTGATGCATCCTTAATCATGTGTTTATCACAAGCAAATCACAAAGAGGCAAAGTAATGGTTACCGTGGGGAAAGAGATCACCGTGGTTACGTGTTATGCTTGCCTGCAATGGAATATCAAGTGATTATGATGTTAAGTTCATTGAGAACATCTGTCTCCCACACATCAGCACTGCAGTTATTACTTAGCTAACATCAAAGCGACCTCCTGCACTGCTCAATGAACTTAGATTTGGTTTCTTCTCATTGAGGTTACCATCAGAATAAGGGAGCACCCTTTTAAATCAGAGCTGAGGAGGAATTTCTTCTCTCAGAGGGTCGTGAATCTGTGGAATTCTCTGCCCCAGAGAGCTGTGGAGGCTGGGTCATTGAATGTATTTAAGGTGGAGATAGACAGATTTTTGAACGATAAGGGAGTCCAGGATTATGGGGAGCGGGCAGGGAAGTGGAGTTGAGGCCAAGATCAGATCAGCCATGATCTTATTGAATGGCGGCGCAGGCTCGAGGGGCCAAATGACCTACTCCTGCTCCTACGTCTTATGTTCTTATCCCATAATACTAAAGTAATGCCACAACAATGATTCAGGATCAGTGTCAGGCTTGGTTGGTTTAGTCGGTCGCACTTTCTCTCTGAGTCAGAGGGTCCTGGGGTCTCAATTTCATTCCAGAGTCTTGAGCACAGAATCTAGGTTGGCGCTTCGGTGCAGTGCTGAGGGGGAGTGCTGCACTGTCGGAGGTGCTGTCTTTTTGAAGAGATGTTAAACCAAGGCCCCGCCTGCCCTCTCAAGCGAATGCAACAAAAGAAATCCCACCTCACTATTTGAAGATGAGCGGGGGAGTTCTCCCTGGTGTCCTGGCCAATATTTATCCCTCAGGCAACATCTCTAAAAACATCTCTGGTCATTTATCTCAATGCTCTTTGTGGGACCTTGCAGGGCGCAAATTGGCTGCCATGTTTTCCTACCTTACAGCAGAGATTACACTCAAAAGTAATTGATGGGATGTGAAGCACTCCTGAGAATGAGAGGCACTGCATAAATACAACTGTTTCGGTCCTTGTGACGACGGTATTCCCACAGTGGTGTCCTCTTTCACCTAATGGGTGCCGTACATGTACAAGAGCTGGTACTGCGACACACAAGAGCCGTACAGTACCTGGTGAGAATGAACTGTTCATCTTAGCTGCACAGAGATATCTGAAAGTGAAAACACTGTATACGTACAGGAGCTGACACTGAGACACACAAGTTATATGATACCAGATAAGAGTGAATAGTTTAGTAGCAAAATACTGCGGATGCTGGAAATCCGAAATAACACCAGAAAACGCTGGAAAAACTCAGCAGGCCAGGCAGCATCCGTGGAGAGAGAAACAGAGTTAACGTTTCAGGTCGAAGACCTTTCGTCAGAACTGGAAAAAAGCAGGAAATGGAATAGATTTTAAAGCAAGTTTAGGGGCTGGGAAAAGGGGGAGGGGATGAAAGAACAAAAGGGAAGGTCAGTGATAGGATAGAAAGCAGGAGAGATTAAGAGACATTGAGAGACATTAAGAGATATTCAAGGCAAGAGGAGGTGGTAATGTGACAGGTTAAGGAACAAAGGATGGCTCTAGATGAAGTGTGAATTGCGCTGGCAGAATGAAGGACAGCTGCCATGTGGGAGGAAAGAAAAAAAGGCCAAACAAAAAGTGTGGATAAAAAAAATGTGATAGGGGCCGAGGTTATGATCTGAAATTGTTGAACTCTATGTTGAGTCCAGAAGGCTGTAAAGTGCCTAATCGAAAGATGAGGTGCTGTTCCTCGAGCTTACGCTGAGCTTCCGTGGAACAATGCAAGAGGCCGAGGACGGTGAGGTCTGAGTGGGAATGGAGCGGTGAATTAAAGTGACAGGCCACCGGGAGCTCGGGGTCCCCCTTACAGACTGAACGGAGGTGTTCTGCAAAGCGGTCAACCAATCTGCGTTTGGTCTCCCCAATGTAGAGGAGACCACATCGTGAGCAGCGAATACAGTATACTAAATTGCAAGAAGTACAAGTAAATCGCTGTTTCACCTGGAAGGGGTGTTGGGGCCCTGGACAGTGGGAAGGGAGGAGGTATAAGGGCATGTGTTGCATCTCCTGCGCTTGCACGGGAAGTTGCTGGGCGAAGGGGAAGGGGTGCTGGGGGTGGTAGAGGAGTGGACTAGGGTGTCGCCGAGGGAGCGGTCCCTACGGAATGCTGAAAGGGGAGGTGAGGAGAAGATGCGTTTGGTGGTGGGATCACGCTGGAGGTGGCGGAAATGGCGGAGGATGATCTGTTGAATGTGGAGGCTGGTGGGGTGAAAGGTGAGGACCAGGGGAACTCTATCGTGGTTCCGGGAGGGAGGGGCAGGGGTGAGGGCAGAAGTGCGGGAGATAGAACGGACACGGTCGAGGGCCGAGTCAACCACAGTAGAGGGGAATCCTCGGTTGAGGAAAAAGGAAGACATGTCGGAAGCACTGGTATGGAAGGTGGCATCGTCAGAGCAGATGCGGCGGAGACGGAGAAACTGGGAGAATGGAATAGAGTCCTTACAGGAGGCGGGGTGGGAGGAAGTGTAGTCCAGGTAGCTGTGGCAGTCAGTGGGCTTGTAGTGAATGTTTCTCAATAACCTATCCCCAGAGATGAGACGGAGAAGTCGAGGAAGGGACTTCACCTTCGCCTCCGTGCCCACTTCTTTGGGCAGGAGCCTTACCCCCGCACGGCTGACCCTTTCTTCCGCTTTCAGAATTCTCGTTCTACTTAGAGCCCTCCCTCTGGCCTCTTACCCTCTCTAGATCTTTTCATTGCAAACTGCCGCCATGACATCAGCCGTCTCCATTTCTCTGCTCCCCCCACTCACTCCAACCTACCTCCCTCTGAACTTGCAGCACTCCATTCTCTCAGATCCAACCCCGACATTGTCATTAAACCTGCTGACAAGGGTAGTGCCGTTGTTGTTTGGTGAACCGACCTCTACCTAGCGGAAGCTGAACGCCAACTCTCCGACACCTCCTCCAACCTCCACCTGGACCATGACCCCACTACCGAACATCAAGCCACCGTTTCCAAGACTGTCACTGACCTCATCTCCTCTGGAGATCTTCCCCCCACGGCCGCCAACCTCATAGTTCCCCAACCCCGCACAGCCCGCTTCTACCTCCTTCCCAAGATCCACAAACAGGACTGCCCTGGTAGGCCCATCGTTTCAGCCTGTTCTTGCCCCATGGAACTTATCTCTTCGACCTGAAACGTTAACTCTGTTTCTCTCTACACGGATGCTGCCTGGCCTGCTGAGTTTTTCCAGCGTTTTCTGTTGATATTTAAGCTTTGCACTGTAACTGTACAGGAGACGACACCGAGACACACACGAGTTATATGGTACCAGATAAGAGTGAATAGTTCCCTTTCATCCGGTGTGCACTGTAACTGTACAGGAGCTGACACCAAGACACACACGAGTTCTATGGTACCAAATGAGAGTGAAGAGTTCCTTTTTACCCGGTGTGCACTGTAACTGTACAGGAGACGGCACATGAGTTGTGCCAGACAGAACATCTTTTTGTTCCCTTTCAGACGGTTTGTACTGAAAACGCACAAAAAGAATGAACACTCACTAAACGTCACAGCGGCGAAACTTTACACTCACAGAAGCAATCTTACCACGCAATTCACTCTGTGACTGCCCTGTTTAAAAATTGCTTGCGTTACCATTTAAGAGCATCTCAGGGGGGAGGAGGGGGGTGGGGGAGAAGAGATAGCACCAGAGTCATACACACAGATAGACGCCAACGCAGAATGAAATTGTTCTTGGAGTAGAATTCAATTTGATTGGAATTCTCCCAGACAGGCTGCTGAGTCTATCAGCTACAAAATTGTCAATTTTCTGATAAAGCATCTGGGTTAAACACTTCTATCAGCAGTTACAACCCTCTGGCTGACCGCTTCATATTTTATTGTAGAACAAAAATTTCTAAATGTCGGAGATTCTAATTTAATGTAATACAATTCTCATTGCACAGTGTTCTCAGTCGGTCTATGATGTTATTTTCAACTGAACGTTGACTCCAGGTACAGTCAGGGAGATAAAGGCCTTTAATGTAATGGCCTTTTATATTACTTTGCCTTTAGTTTTATCAGTTTATGCATGTGTTAGAAATGGTTTGACGAACGCACTAAGTACAATACAACGGCCAGTGTGGGATTAAGTGACAGAAAGCAGCAGGTTCTGAGATTTGGTAATGGCTCTATAAGTGGTCCCAGTGCCCTTGGCTATATTTGACGACAGGCCATGTTGACGCAACAGACCAGTATCTGAGAGTGAGCTCCCTCCACTCTGATTAATGCGAGGGATCAGTGTCTGAGAGTGAGCTGTGTCCACTCTGATTAGTGCGAGGGATCAGTCTCTGAGAGTGAGCTGTGTTCACTCTGATTAATGCGAGGGATCAGTGTCTGAGTGTGAGCTCTCTCCACTCTGATTAGTGCGAGGGATCAGTCTCTGAGAGTGAGCTCTCCACTCTGATTAATGCGAGGGATCAGTGTCTGAGTGTGAGCTCTCTCCACTCTGATTAGTGCGAGGGATCAGTCTCTGAGAGTGAGCTCTCCACTCTGATTGGTGCGAGGGATCAGTCTCTGAGTGTGAGCTCTCTCCACTCTGATTAGTGCGAGGGATCAGTCTCTGAGAGTGAGCTCTCCACTCTGATTAGTGCGAGGGATCAGTGTCTGAGAGTGAGCTCTCTCCACTCTGATTAGTGCGAGGGATCAGTCTCTGAGAGTGAGCTGTGTTCACTCTGATTAATGCGAGGGATCAGTGTCTGAGAGTGAGCTCCCTCCACTCTGATTAATGCGAGGGATCAGTCTCTGAGAGTGAGCTGTGTTCACTCTGATTAATGCGAGGGATCAGTACCGGAGAGTGAGCAGTACCCTTTCTGATTAATGCGAGGGATCAGTGTCTGAGAGTGAGCTCTCTCCACTCTGATTAGTGCGAGGGATCAGTGTCTGAGAGTGAGCTGTGTCCACTCTGATTAGTGCGAGGGATCAGTCTCTGAGAGTGAGCTGTGTCCTTTCTGATTAATGCGAGGGATCAGTCTCTGAGAGTGAGCTGTGCCCTTTCTGATTAATGTGTGTGAAATGAGTCTGTGATGTCTGCTCAGGTCCGAGGCAGACACTGTCCTCTGACAGTAATGGGAATGCCGAGCATGTTTGGGGTCAGGTTGTCCTGATTCTCCCACTATTGTGCTGCCCACTCCTCGGTCGATACATTGTACTGATGGATGAGACATTGATGTCAGTCTTCCAGATCAACTAGGTCTCTCAGGACCGCAACTCACAGAAAGCAAGTGCACTGGGATGTCTCCACAATGATGTTAATTGCACCTTATTTGAATGATCTATTCTTTTTATGTAAATCAGTGCATCTGTGATGCAGGTAATTCAGAGAACGTTGTATGTAATATCGAGATAAATTATTTTTGCATATCAATACTGAGATTTGAGTGTTCCCTCAAGGACTGACCATCTTCCTCTCTGTTTCCAGTCCAAATTCTTATTGTCTTTCCTTGCTATTATAGCCAGCTATTAAATAGCTGTTCACCATTCACAGTTAAAGCTCATGGTTATTGCATAGCCTGAGGAACATCAGAACACAAGACAAATGATCCTCTCTTGAGTATCTTACCTTAAAAGTCTTTTGAAAGCTTTTGGCAAACAAAATGGCTCCACCGTGTCCTGAAAACATCTTGCTTGCTTGCGGGTACATTGTCATCATTCGGTTCAAATCCTTCCATGGCCTCGCCCCTCCCTATCTCTGTAACATCCGCCTTTCCTCCAACCTTCCGAGAACTCCACACTCCTCCAGTTCTGGCCTCTTGCACATCCATGAATTTCATCGCTCTACCATTGGCGGCCGTGCCTTCAACCACCTGGCCCCCAAGCTCTGGAATTAGCTCCCTCAACCTCTCCGCCTCGCTACATCTCTCTTCCTTTAAGACGCTCCTTAAAGCTCTTTGACCTAACTTTTGGTCACCTGCCCTAATATCTCCTTATGTGGCTCAGTGTCAAATTTTGTCTGATAACGCGCCTGTGAAGCGCCTTGGGACGTTTTACTACGTTAAAGATGCTATAAAAATGCAAGTTGTTTTGACCAACACTACACCACTGTTCCCTCACTTCTCACTCAGGAAGCCATCCCTGTTAACCCTTTAAGCTCTGCGGACAATGATCCACACCCAGGTGTCGTTAGGTTACAGGACAACCTTCCAGGTTTGCCGGACTTGTGTTTTTTTTTGGCATGCGAGATTGACTTGGTTGCATTTAAGCTTCAAGCACGTCAAACTTCAAAGGCTGTTCGCCGCTGCTTTTATTGCACAAAAAATACAACATCCTGTTCTCACCTTTAAAATAGGCAGTGGGAGCGGGTCGGCGGGAGGAATAAAAGTAAGCGGTGATGTTTAAAAAATAGGGAAGAGGCTTAGAATTGAGCAAATGAGTTGGAAAACAAGCAAAATTAATTTTTAAATAATAGGGATGGGAGAGATTGGCAGAATTAAAAGGGCAAACACAGGTACAATGTATTTTTTAATTCAATAGTTTAGAGTTAAAATTAAGGTGATCCTGATATTCTGGTACCTTTATTGTTGTATTAGTGTTTATTTCAGTTGCATACTTTAAGGGTTAATTATAGGATTAACCATATGTCTTTTTGGAATAACCTGATTACTCCTGGTCTGCAGTTCTCCTCCTGCTGCTCCCAGCCTCCACTCAGCACCTCCCGCTGATAGAATGATTGAGATCGGTTCTGTGTCTGTGTGTGTGTGTGTGAGGGAGTTAGTTGGGGAGGAGGTAATCTTGCCCCATGGCACACCTGCCAGCATTCTGCCACGATGTCGATGGTACTTGCATATCGTGAACTGAACACTAGGTGGCCCCTGCTAGGAGTAAGCACCTTGCAGCAATAACACTCCAATGTCTTGTCTTGCCTTACAGAATCATACCGCACAGAAGGAGGCCATTCGGCCCATCGTGCCTGTGCTGGCTCTCTGAAAGGGCTATCCAGTTAGTCCCACTCCCCTGTTCTTTCACCGTAGCCCTACATTTTTTTTTTCACCTTTTACGTATATATGCAATTTCCTTTTGAAAGTTACTATTGAATTTACTTCAACTGCCCTTTCAGGCAGCGCGTTCCAGATCACAACAACGCCCCTCATCGCGCCCCCCCTGGCTTTTTTGCCAATTATCTTACATTGGTGTCCTTTAGTTACCAACCCTCCTGCCAGTTTTTCTCAATTGACTCTATTAAAACCCCACAAAATTACTTAGTCATTCTTTGACAGAATATTCTCAAAGGCCTGGAATTAAAAGCAGCTATTTATCACCACACCAATTTGAGTGCTTATTCAGATATAACATGCTAATCATTGGATTTTGACACCGTGGTGCCTGATAATAAGCGTATGGCACAACAAAAAAATTACATTTGAAATGATAAATAAACGGTAACAAGACAACCATAGGATATGGTGACATCAAACTGTGTATGGTGAGAGCGCGGGGAGACAGATTGCATTCAGTACGAGAGGCTGGATGGTGCATCATGCAAGAAAGCTCCCTTTGATTTTCTTTATATTTCACCCTTCCCCGCATCCACCCACACAACCCCGCAACTGAAGTAAACAGAGGAGAAATAATGCTCAGAGTAAGGCTTTATTTTCTTATAAGGAGGGGCCTTTTTTTTCTTGTTTGGTACTTGTTATTCTACTGATAGACTCACTTTCGAGGCTTAATGACAGATTCACTGTATTTACAGCCTTGGGGACTGGCAGTGCAGTTCTCGTGCGGAACACAGGAGCTTTCAGAGTTTAACATTGAGCCGACTTAAAGAGACAGTGTTGGAGCCAGAGGCCTGCACACATTCTCCATTCTAAAAGGGTCACAAATCAAGCTTGCAACATGTCCGATGTTACAGCATTGGTGAAACTACAGCATCTGTGTGACAGTACTTTGCAACATCCAATATAAGCACTTGGAACGCTCATTTTGAGTTTCAGTTGTACGAACAGAAAGGAAGAAAAATGTATGGGGAAAAGAAAAGCACAAGGCAGAAAAACAGGGTTATTATAACTCTGATAATAAGTGGTAAAGAGGTCTAAAGGGCATGTCAGCTTGGCTCAGATGTTGGTACTCTCATCTAAGTCAACAAGCTGACTCTCCAGTTCTTACTCACGATCCATATCTTGGCTTTCCGCTGATTCTTAGACAACGTCATCAAAAATTGCATTGATATAGCGCCTTAAACGTAGTAAAATGTCCCAAGGTGCGTCACGGGATCGATTATCAAACAAAGTTTGACACTGAGCCACATAAGGAGATATTAGGACAGCTTGGTCAAAGAGGTCGATTTTATAGAGCGTCTTAAATGAGAAGAGAGAGGTAAAGAGGCAGAGAGGTTTAGGGAGGGAATTCCAGAGCTTAGGGCCCAGGCAGCTGAAGGCACAGCCGCCAATGGTGGAGCGATTAAAATCGGGGATGTGCAAGAGGCCAGAATTGGAGGAGCGCCGAGATCTCGGAGGGTTGTTGGGCCGGAGGAGGTTACAGAGATAGGGAGGGGTGAGGAGGCCACGGAGGGACACTGTGGCACAAAATGATTGCACTTTCTGCAGATGCCCGCAAGCCATTGTTTCTTCCCACTGGGTTTGTACTTCTGTCTGTGACACTCGGACTGCTGTACAGGTGGCTCCTGCTGGTCTGGTTGAGAGGCTACAACTGGCCTCTGTCCCCAGATCAGGGTGGCCAACTCTTGTTGGACATATTCCTGGAGGTTTCATCAGGACCTCCTGCCTCCAACCGCCCCTGCCCCCCCCCAAACGCTCCTGCCATTGGTCGTTCGACATGTCCACCTTCGTAGTGCCCCGTCTTCCCAAGCCAATCGGAAAGTGAGTAGCCTTTTAATTACCCGTTTGGATGGTTTTTGACTGTTAGTCAGCCTCTTACCCCCCATGTCCAACTAATAAACAATAGAGTTAAAAGAACATTTTAAAAAACTATTTTTTTTAATTGCCCCTGTGATTTTTCTCCCTGGGTTTGCTCTCTGCAGTGTCCTGGAGATTAGTCTTTAATTCCTGGAGACTCCGGGGCAATCCTGGAGGGTTGGCGAGCCTACCCCAGATCAGAAAGGGAATCAAAATCATCCACAGCTGCCATTTCTGATGATGATCTAGTGGCCCCTCCCTTTTCTGTATAGATGTTTGATGGAGACAGGATTGGCCTCGCTTCTGATGCTTCCATTCCCCCCCCACAACCGCGGTAAATAACCTGCCAAGACGCTCAGGTGAAGAGCAGCATCTTGGCTGAGGTACAGGGAGTTTCGTCAGCGTCTGCAGAAGCGAACAACAGCAAGTGTCTGTGCCTTGCAGGGAGGTGAGGAGACAGTTGGAAGGAATAAAGGAAAATTTCATTAATTTACTTCCTTGGGAGACAGCAGAAGGGGGAATCAGTATCTGTGAGGCAATATAACCACTGAATCCTGTCTAGTGTGGAGACAAAGAGATCGTTCAGATAATCAAGACAGAAGATGAGCAGGACTCAGTACATCATATAGGATTATTGTGAAGGGGACATAAAAATTAGCTCACAATGTACAGTAGTGCAGCTAATTAGAAGCTCAGTAATTGGATGGTTGCTGTTGCTAAATGCCACTCACATACCTGCGGAAAGGGTAATATTGAAGAGACATTCCAATTAGGAGACTTTTACAATATAATGCTCCCAGGGAAATGGAAAAGATTTAATTTTTTTTTACGACAAATATATGTACCTCTGCTTTGCGCCGTTTTATGTGAAAGGTTCCTGGTTCTGACTGAGCAGAAAGCTGGTGGTAATTTGCACCTTGGGGTCAGTCCTATCAGGTGCGCTCATTAATAATGGAGCTAGAAGCAAGCTCTGGTATGGCTACCTCTTAGTTGGATTGTTCATGGACGAAATGCCAGTTCCTGAGCACAGGCTCCCTCAGGGAGGACAATGGCTCTCCTTGCTCCCTGTTCAACAATGCTGGCCCTTAATGTGGTGCAGTGGGTTAATCACTGGCCTTTTACTTCTGGGAACTGGGTTCAAATCTAGACTGAGAAGGATAAAAGTATCTGTTGGCCGCAAAGGTCCTATGTGATTGGGTCGTCTTAATCCTGTTCCTAATTGGTGCATGCCTACAATGCAAAATTGCTGCGAATTTGGTGATACACCAACTCATCGCTGTTTGTGGGAATCTTGCTCTGTGCAAAACGCTTGCCACCTTTGGTTATATAATAGCAATCACTGCATTTCAAAGCAATTAATTGTAGGTGAAGTATTTTGGAATGTTTCTGAGATGTGAAAAAAACCCACAATCACGTGTATTTTCTTAATGGCAAGAGACTAGGAACTACACAGGATTACATTGGATATACAGCACAGAAACAGGCCATTCGGCCCAACCAATCCATGCCGGTGTTTATGCTCCACTCGAGCCTCCTCCCATCCTTCCTCATCTCACTATCAGCATCACCCTCTATTCCCTTCTCCCTCACATGCTTATCTAAGCTCCCCTTAAATACATCTATACTATTCGTTTCAACCACTCCCTATGGTAGCGAGTTCCACATTCTCACTGCTCTCTGGGTAAAGAAGTTTCTTCTGAATTCCCTATTGGATTTCTTGGTGACTATCTTAAATTATCTCATAGCTGTAGAGAAGGAAAGGGATTTGGGTGTCCAGGTACACTAATCACTAAAGGCTAGTGCACAATTCAAAAAGGTTTATTCCAGATAACAGGCTATGTCTATGAAACTCACAGCTTGAAATTCTAGATCTCTGATCTCTGAAATGTGAATGCATGTGTGCCAAGGACGAGCAGAAGTAAGAAGTGTCACAATATCTCGGAGAGAGTGAGGAAAACACACAGAAAAGAGGTGGAGAAAACAACAATAGATTATGGGGGAGAAATTCAGTATCGCCCCATTTGGGGCGCAATTATCGGCCGGGCGCAAAGATTAGCGCCTGGCGCTAATTATCGCCACCGACTGCAAACTTGACTTTTATCGCCCCTGGAGGTGATTGGAGCGCTAAATCAGGCGCTTCACACCTGTCTTAAGGCGCAAAGGCCGAGGAGCGAGGCGCTACCTCAGAGCGCTGGCGAAGCTCATGTGCTGTCAGTCAGCAATGGAACACACACACAATGGCACGGGCCAGTTCTTAAAGGGAAGGGTTGATCTTGCTTTCCATCCACATCCTGCTCATTGCAGCCTTGAATCTCGGCCTGGAGAGACTTGCACATCAAATCTGCTGGAAAGAACAATGGAGAGTACCAGGGAAAGAGCTCAGAGTGCAGCCCCCACAGTCTCTTCTAAATCGATACAAGGAATGGCAAATCAAAATGAACCTGCAAAGTGCTGCTCAGTACCCAAAACTCCTTCACACAGCATTGAATCTCTCCAGAAGTCTCTCTCCCTCTCTCTCAGAATGCGTGGTTAAAAAATGGCACCAACAATAAAAGGCAGGAAGCGGTCGCCTTTAAATAGCGCTCCCCCAGTCCCTTCATGACTGCAAAACGCTCCCCTCAACCTGTCGTTGCTAGCATCAGGCGGTAAGGCAGGGGGCGCCACTCAATATCCGTTCCGGGGCGATACCGGGGCGTTGCGCACTCGACTGACGTCACGATCTGCCGGCGCAGGAGATCGTGGCAGTAGTGTTTAGCGCCGCCGCAAAATGTCTAGTTAATTTCACGGGCGGCGCAAACATCGCCGCGCCTGGGCGCTAGATGATTTGCGCCCCATTAGCGCCCTCTTAAGGCACTAACGGGAGGCGCAACCAACTGAATTTTTCCCCCTATATTTATATAGCACCCTTAATATACAAACCTTACCAGGGTGTTTCACACATAAATAGTGGTAGGAATGGAATGCTGAATGGAGAGAGAGTTTAGGAGGCGTGGCAGAAGGCGAGGACACAAAGACAGATGTTGAGGTTTTTAACGGAGAAAAGAGAGGAGGCGAGATGAAGGGATCTCGGGAGTGAGTTCCAGACAGCAAGGTCCAGATGGCCGACTACTCTGCCACCAATGGTAGGATTGAGGGAGGGGCCAGATTCAAGGGTAGGGTGGGATGACACCACACAGAGGTTTGAAGATGAGGACAAGCATTTTAAATGGAACCCGTTGGGCACAGGGAGACGGTATAGAACTGCAAGGACTGGCATGATTGGGATGCGGTGTGGGTCCGGACACAGGTGGCTACGTTTTGGACGAATTGAAGTTTATGGAGGGTAGACGAAGGAAAGCATTGGAGTAATTGAGTCTGGAGGTGACAAATGTGTGAGTGAGGGTTTCAGTGGTGGAGGGGCTGAGGTCGGGGCAGAGGTGGACAGTGTTGAGGAGGTGGAATTATGTAGCCTTGGTGAGATAGAGGATGTGAGAATTCAACTTAGAGTTCAACAGGATACTAAGGTTTCACATGGTCTCGTTCAACTTTTGTGAGTGGCCAAGAAGGAAGGCTGAGTCATTAGCTAGGGAGCAGAGTTTCTGGCAGACACCATGATGAGGGCTTCAGTCTTTCTGATGTTCAGCTGAAAGAAGTTGTGACTCATCCAAGACAGGCTGTCCGACAGCATGGTGATGGTCACGGAGACGAGAGGACTGGTAGTTAAATTTGGAAACTGACTGTGTCCATGGATGATGCCACTGAGGGGCAGCATATAGAAAAGGAGGGGGCCAAGGACAGATCCCTGGGTGACTCAGAAGGTGGTGGTGCGGAGAAGAGAAAGGAAGCCATTGCTGGAAACGCACCAGCTGAATCCAGATAAGTAAAAGTGGAACCACTCAAGAGAGTCCCACAGAGCTGGACTTTGGTGAAGAGATAGTGGAGTGGGACAACATAATCAACTCTGTCAAAAACTGTGGAGAGGCTGCGGAGAGCATGAAGGAATAACACACAATGCCCCATGGTCAGTGTCACAAAGTATGTTATTCATGACTTATAGAATCATAGAATCATAGAATAGTACAGCACAGAAGAGGCCCTTCGGCCCATTGAGTCTGCGCTGGCTCTTTCGAAGAGCAATCCAGTTAGTCCCACTCCCCTGCTCTTTCCCCACATCCCTGCAATTTTTTTCTCCTTCAATTATTTATCCAATTCCCTTTTGAAGGCTACTACTGAATCTGGATCTGCCAGCCTATCGGGCAGTGCCTTCCAAATCCTAAACACTCGTTGCGTCTGGTTCTTTTGCCAATCACCTTAAATCTGGCCAGAGAGGTCTCAGTACTGTGACCTGGATGGAAGGATCCAAACAGGGAATTCTGGGATAGATGGGCAGAGAGCTGGGAGGTAAAGACGTGCTCGAGTATCTTCACGAGGAAAGGAGATGAGAGATGAGGCAATAATTAGAGTGGGCAGATGGGTTGAGGGCGAGTCTTTTTTTAGGAGAGGGGTGATGGCAACGGTTTTGAAAATGAAAAGGATGGTACCTGATCACATATCCTAGACCCAATGGCCGTAAGATACTCTACCAGTACCATCCTGAGCTGACCCCCCACTAGGAGATATGCAACAGCAACCTGGAATCAATTATCTCTCTCTGACTTCTCCACCCCTCCCCTTCCAATTTGGCCCATGAAGCCTATCCTTTCATAAGAACATAAGAAGTAGGAGCAGGAGGAGGCCATTTGGCCCTTCAAGCCTGCTCTGCCATTCAATAAGATCATGGCTGATCTTCCACAGACCATGTACGATCTCCCTTATGATACACCTATCCCATCTATTAAAATTCCACGGTGCTATATTAATATTAAACACATTGTGAAATCCTTTAACAAGTACTCTAACGAATACTGGACAAAGGAGTTTTTTTTTAAATCTAAAGCAGACCAACACCTTTCTTGAAATAACAGATAGAAAGATTACACACCAACCTGGTAATGCGCTCATTACTAATGTTACACAGCGGGATTTCAACCCCTGAGGGTAAATTCTGTATAAATACTCCCTCATCACCACAGATAGTCAAGCAAAACAGTCAAATATCTAGCCGCCCTCAGTGTCCCAGATTGGTTTCCAGTGCAGAGGGATAAACTGAACAAGTACCAATCCACAGATTTCTACTGGTTCCCCAACATTAGCCCACTTGAAGAAAGAAAGAAAGCACCTTTCATGACCTCAGGATGTCCCATGGTGCTTACAGCCAATGAAGTACATTTCAAGGGGACTGTAAAGTGGGATTTGTGGCAGTCAATTCACGCACAGCAAGGTCAAACAAACAGCAATGAAATAATAAATGTTGAGGGATATATATTGACAAGGACACCAGGGAATAGTACCATGGGATCTTTAATGTTCACCTGAGAGGGCAGACGGGGGCTTGGTTTTAACGTCTCAACTGAAAGATGGCACCTCCGACAGAGCAGCACTCCCTCAGTACATTATTTTTATTTGTTTATGGGATCTGGGCGTCACTGGCAATGCCAACATTTATTGCCCATCCCTAGTTGCCCTTGAGCCGCATTCTTGAACCGTGTGGTGATGGTACTCCCACAGTGCTGTTAGGTAGGGAGTTCCAGGATTTTGACCCAGCGACAATGAAGGATCGGCGATATACCTCTAAGTCAGGATGGTGTGTGACTTGGAGGGGAACTTGGAGGTGGTGGTGTTCCCATGCGCCTGCTGCCCTTTTCCTTCTAGGTGGAAGAGGTCGCGGGTTTGGGAGGTGCTGCAGAAGAAGCTTTGGCGAGTTGCTGCAGTGCATCTTGTAGATGGTACACACTGCAGCCACGGTACGCCGGTGGCGGAGGGAGTGAATGTTTAAGGTGGTGGATGGGGTGCCAATCAAGCAGGCTGCTTTGTCTTGGATGGTGTCGAGCTTCTTGAGTGTTGTTGGAGCTGCACTTATCCAGGCAAGTGGAGAGAATTCCATCACACTCCTTACTTGTGCCTTGTAGATGGTGGAAAGGCTTTGGGGAGTCAGAGGTGAGACACTCACCGCAGAATACCTAGCCTCTGACATGCTCTTGTTGCCACAGTATTTATGTGGCTGGTCCAGTTAAGTTTCTGGTTAATGGTGACCCCCAGGATGTTGATAGTGGGGGATTCGGCGATGGTAATGCCATTGAATTTCAAGGGGAGGTGGTTAGACACTCGCTTGTTGGAGATAGTCATTGCCTGGCACTTCTGTGGTGCGAATGTTACCTGCCACTTATCAGCCCAAGCCTGAACGTCGTCCAGGTCTTGTTCCATGCGGGCATGGACTGCTTCATTATCTGTGGAGTTGTGAATGGCGCTGAACACTGTGCAGTCATCAGCGAACATCTCCATTTCTGACCTAATGTTGGAGGGAAGGTCATTGATGAAGCAGCTGAAGATGGTTGGGCCTAGGACACTGCCCTGAGGAACTCCTGCAGCGATGTCCTGGGGCTGTGATGATTGACCTTCAACCACCACAACCATCTTCCTTTGTGCTAGGTATGACTCCAGCCAGTGGAGTGTTTTCCCCCTGATTCCCATTGACTTCAGTTTTACTAGGGCTCCTTGATGCCAGACTCGGTCAAATGCTGCCTTGATGTCAAGGGCAGTCACTCTCACCTCACCTCTGGAATTCAGCTCCTTTGTCCATGTTTGGACCAAGGCTGTAATGAGGTCGGGAGCCGAGTGGTCTTGGCGGAACCCAAACTGGGCATCAGTGAGCAGGTTATTGGTGAGTAAGTGCTGCTTGATAGCACTGTTGATGACACCTTCCATCACTTTGCTGATGATTGAGAGTAGACTGATGGGACGGTAATTGGCCGGGTTGGATCTGTCCTGCTTTTTGTGGACAGGACATACCTGGGCAGTTTTCCACATTGTTGGATAGATGCCAGTGTTGTAGCTGTACTGGAATAGCTTGGCTAGAGGCGCGGCTAGTTCTGGAGCACAAGTCTTCAGCACGATAGCCAGGATGTTGTCGTGGCCCATAGCCTTTGCTGTATCCAGTGTGCTCAGCCATTTCTTGATATCACGTGGAGTGAATCGAATTGGCTGGAGACTGGCTTCTCTGATGGTGGGGACCTCGGGAGTAGGCTGATATGGATCATCCACTCGGCACTTCTGGCTGAAGTTGGTTGCAAACGCTTCAGCCTTGTCTTTTGCACTCACGTGCTGGGCTCCACCATCATTGAGGATGGGAATTTTCTTGGAGCCTCCGCCTCCCGTTAGTTGTTTAATGGTCCACCACCATTCATGACTGGATGTGGCAGGACTGCAGAGCTTTGATCCGATCCGTTGATTGTGGGATCGCTTAGCCCTGTCTATAGCATGCTGCTTCTGCTTTTTAGCATGCATGTAGTCCTTTGTTGCAGCTTTCCCAGGTTGGCACCTCACTTGCAAGTGTCAGCCTAGAATTTGTGCTCAAGTCTTTGGCGTAGGATTTGAACCCACAACCTGCTGACTCAGAGGTGAGAATGCTGCCCACTGAGCTGACAGTACAGAGGGATTGGTGGAACGAGTGCCCCACTACTCAACAGATCTGTGCTGATCCCTCAACCTGTCTCCCACTTCTCAACATTGTCAGGCTGCTATGTTCGCAGAGATGGATTCATCCCCCGTCCCCAATATGTAACATTGCAAATTTTTGACTGCGTTGGCAGGAATCCAATGCAAACATCTGCGTGCATTTGGTGCGAAGTCGTCCAGACTCATATAGTGTTGTGTTCAGTGAAGGAAGCTGACACGTTTGACAGTCATGGTCTCTCTCTCTCTCTCCATCTCTCTCTCATACTCACACAGCTGGCTACCAGTTAATCTCATGCTGATACGCTGACAAAGCAGAAGAATGTTTTACGCACAGTGCTACCGAGACTTCTGCCTTGCTGCTGTGTCGAGAGGCTAAGTGAAGTCCAGCAGTGGAAGTCCGAGCTTTCAGCAAATAAATAGGAACCCCAGCAGTACATAACATGTTGGGTATACAAGCCGAGGAACAGCTGGGACAAACACTTAGAGACATTCTTAGCCAGCGGGTTCAACAGAGGTATTCGGCCAGTGTAGGTGTGGCCACCGAAAAGCAAGGAAAGAAAAAAACTCGCATTTATAAAGTGCCTTTCACAACCAAAGCATGTCCCAAACTACTTTACAGCCACTGAAGTACTTTCTGAAGTGTAGTCACCGTTGCACAGTCGCGGGGGGCCTCGGTTTAACGTCTCATCTGAAAGATGGCACCTCAGACATTGCAGCACTCCCTCTAAGGAGGGTGAGGGAGTGTTTCGATAATTCTTATCCTTTTAATAACTGATTTGTGAAAGCTAGAGACAGTAATATGCCCGACGATGAACTTCAGTTCTTATTGTTTCAAAACATGTATCTTAAGACTACTTCGAGAGCAGTACATGCAGCCCTACCTCGAGAAACGTAGGTGTAAAGAATTTCCCGGGAATCAAGATAGCTAAAGTTCCCAACTGAGTTTTCTTTGTAGTCCTCTTTTATACCATTTTTAAAAACAAGCATACGTTGTCTAATTCTTGCTGAGTCTAATTCTGTTGGGAATCTTATGCTTCATGGCTCAGTGGGTCGCACCCTCAACTTTGAGTCAGAAGGTTATGGGTTCAAGTCCCACTCCAGAGACTTGAGCACATAAAGCTAGGCTGACACTCCAGTGCACTACTGAGGGAGTGCTGCACTGTCGGAGGTGCCGTCTTTCAGATGAGACGTTAAACCGAGGCCCCCGTCTGCCTTCTCAGTTGGACATAAAAGATCCCACAGCACTATTTTGAAGAAGAGCAGAGGAGCTAGCCCCGGTGTCCTGGGCCAATATTTATCCCTCAACCAACATCAGTAAAACAGATAATCTGGTCATTATCACATTGCTGTTTGTGGGAGCTTGCTGTGCGCAAATTGGCTGCCGCGATTCCCCACATTACAACAGTGACTACACTTCAAAAGTATTTCATTGTCTGTAAAGCGCTTCAGGACGTCCTGAGGTCGTGAAAGGTGCTGCATAAATGCAAGTCCTTTCTTTAGGTCATTGTACAGATTGAATACACAACAATGAGAAGGCCTCATCCTTGTCCATATCCTGTTACATTAGAATTGTAGAAACTTACAGCACAGAAAGAGGCCATTCGGCCCGTCGTGCCTGTGCTGGCTCTTTGAAAGAGCAGTCATGCTCAGTCTCACATCCCCGCTTATTGTCCGTAACCCTGTGAGTTCCTCATCCTCAAGAACCCGTCCAACTCCCTTTGAAAATTATTGATGGAATTAGCTTCCACCACCTTTTCAGGTCGAGCGTTCCAGATCCCCACAACTCTCTGAGTGAAACAATTTCTTCTCATCTCCCCTCTAGATATTTTTCCAGTGATTTTGAATCTATGACCTCTGGTTATTGACTCACTCGCCGGAGGGAATAGTTTTTCTCTCTCTACTCTATCAAAACCTCTCATCATCTTGAAAACCTCTATTAGGTCACCTCTTAACCTTCTCTGTTCCAAGGAGAACAGTCCGAACTTTTCCAACCTCTCCTCACAACTGAAGTCCCTCATCCCTGGTAACATCCTGGTAAACCTCCTCTTGAACCCTTTCTAAGGCCTTTACATATACAGGGACGGGAAGGGAAATCAGCCCGGTTTCCTGCTCTTGATTGTCCGCTGTCAACTCCCAGTGGAAAGTACAGGCCAGGTGAGTATCGCCGCGTGCTTGGCGGCAGCAAAATAGCCATTCACTGTTGCCTCCCGCAGATGAAAAAGATTGCCCATTTGGGTGAGCTATTGAAGGGAGACAGGTCCTCGTGGGACCCCAGCCCTGGCGTGAGCCCACACCTTCAGGAGGGAAAATGGGAGAAAACTGGTTTAGTTTTAATCTACATAGCCAATTTTGTGTTCTGTTAACGGTGAATTGGATAATAGGCTATTTAATAAAAATACGGGTGTTATCAACAAGGTGTGCCAGGGAAAGTGTGACTGGGAATGTGTGACAGGAAGTAAGTGTGACACTCACTGGAAGTTTACTCTAATATTAATTATAATATATATATAAAAAATCCTAAAAATGTGTGCACTTACTGTCAACTTTTTCCATTATAAATTTCTCTCTCCACATTTTTAATGTCAACTTGCCAGCGTAATTACACTCTCCTTCCTACCAGTGGAGGCACATTGCTGGTGGAAGTATGTAATTACAGCGTGATAAGTTTACATACGCAGGTTCCATTCTAACTGTGGACATAGGAATCTATAATGGGAATTTATAAATAAGGACAGAATGTATGATATAAAATCGGGACATAGTTCAATTATCCCTTCTCCTCTAATACCCCGGTGTACAGTACAGAATAAGGAGTATTTTACCTCTGCTCTTGGTAATGTAGTCCATGATTTTAACAGCAATGTGCTGAATAAGACTTCCACTAAACTGATTGGACTGTGTAACTGGCAGTGTGCTGATAGCTGTGCACATTTGATGATTTCATTAGGACTATCTGCACTGTTTGAATCTGCAGGCATCAGGAAGTGAGTATGACTTTGGACCAATGTGATTGAGCGAGCGTGCGGGAGAATCAAATAGGAGCAGAAGTTAATGCTTTTCATTTGAGATCAAAGTGTTGACTGATTTTCCACTGGGACATCAGAATTCTTAGCAGAGTGCTCGAAACTTGATTGCATTTTTATGGAAATGCAAGTGTTTGACAATGTGCGACACTGCTGTCTAAATATTGGGGCCTGATGAGTGCAAAACTTTCCTTTTTATGGCATGTAAATATCTTTCATTGTCTTTGTTTTTTTTCTTCAATTATAGTTTAATGCACAAAATTAGTTGAAAGGAACAACACTGCAATGGAACACAAGTGATGGATAATGAATGGATGTGGTTTATTATTTAAATGAGGAGCAAAATACGTTTGGTTGATTTGGAGATTTCTCAAGTGCTGTTGTTTTTACAACATTTTTCTCTCTGTTTTAGAATCATTGTAGAATTAGGTGGCAGCTGAACTTCACAAATGGACTTCCTGCCCAGGGAACGGTGGCTGATCAGAGTTAACCCACAAAGACCATCACAGACCCGAGTCAACCCACAGTGCCCACAAAGCCCCATTAATAATCAGGACCCCAGGAGAACTCCCCCACTCTTCATCAGATAAGAGCAGGAGTCGGCCATACGGCCCCTCAAGCCTGCTCTGCCATTCAATAAGATCATGGCTGAACATCTACACCATCTCCACTTTCCCGCCCGATCCCCATATAACTCAATTCCCCGAGTGCCCAAAAATCTATCAATCACAGTCTTGCATATACTGAGAATCCACAGCCCTCTGGGGTTCCCCCTCACTCTAATCCCCATTCCCCTTCCTGACACCTAATCCTCTTCTCCCTAACCCCATTTCCTTCCTGCTGAACCTCGTGTTCCCTCTCTCTCCCTGACCTCCATTTCCCCTCTTTCACTGATCCCATTCCCCCAATCTCTTTCTGACCCCATTCTCGTCACCCCTCCCTGACCCCCATTCCCCAGTCTCTCTCTCTCCCTGACCCTCATTCCCCAGTCTCTCTCTCTCCCTGACCCCCATTCCCCAGTCTCTCTCTCTCCCTGACCCTCATTCCCCAGTCTCTCTCTCTCCCTGACCCCCATTCCTCAGTCTCTCTCTCTCTCTGAGCCGATTCCCCAGTCTCTCTCCCTCTCTGACCCCATTCCCCAGTCTCTCTCTCTCTCTGACCCCCATTCCCCACGCTCTCTCTGACCCCATTCCCCAGTCTCTCTCTCTCTGACCCCATTCCCCAGTCTCTCTCTCTCTCTGACCCCATTCCCCAGTCTCTCTCTCTCTCTGAGCCGATTCCCCAGTCTCTCTCCTCTCTGACCCCATTCCCCAGTCTCTCTCTCTCTCTGACCCCCATTCCCCAGCTCTCTCTCTGACCCCATTCCCCAGTCTCTCTCTCTCTGACCCCATTCCCCAGTCTCTCTCTCTCTCTGAGCCGATTCCCCAGTCTCTCTCTCTCTCTGACCCCATTCCCCAGTCTCTCTCTCTCTCTGACCCCCATTCCCCAGTCTCTCTCCCTCTCTATGACCCCATTCCCCAGTCTCTCTCTCTCTCTGACCCCATTCCCCAGTCTCTCTCTCTCTGACCCTCATTCCCCAGTCTCTCTCTCTCTCTGACCCCATTCCCCAGTCTCTCTCTCTCTGACCCTCATTCCCCAGTCTCTCTCTCTCTCTGACCCCATTCCCCAGTCTCTCTCTCTCTCTGACCCCATTCCCCAGTCTCTCTCTCTCTGACCCCATTCCCCAGTCTCTCTCTCTCTCACCCCATTCCCCAGTCTCTCTCTCTCCCTCTCTCTGACCCCATTCCCCAGTCTCTCTCCCTCTCTATGACCCCATTCCCCAGTCTCTCTCTCTCTGACCCTCATTCCCCAGTCTCTCTCTCTCTCTGACCCCATTCCCCAGTCTCTCTCTCTCTCTGACCCCCATTCCCCACGCTCTCTCTGACCCCATTCCCCAGTCTCTCTCCCTCTCTCTGAGCCGATTCCCCAGTCTCTCTCTCTCTCTGACCCCATTCCCCAGTCTCTCTCTCTCTCTGACCCCCATTCCCCACGCTCTCTCTGACCCCATTCCCCAGTCTCTCTCCCTCTCTCTGACCCCATTCCCCAGTCTCTCTCTCTCTCTGACCCCATTCCCCAGTCTCTCTCTCTCTGACCCCATTCCCCAGTCTCTCTCTCTCTGACCCCATTCCCCAGTCTCTCTCCCTCTCTGACCCCATTCCCCAGTCTCTCTCTCTCTGACCCCCATTCCCCACGCTCTCTCTGACCCCATTCCCCAGTCTCTCTCTCTCTGACCCCATTCCCCAGTCTCTCTCTCTCTCTGACCCCATTCCCCAGTCTCTCTCTCTCTGACCCCATTCCCCAGTCTCTCTCCCTCTCTGACCCCATTCCCCAGTCTCTCTCTCTCTGACCCCATTCCCCAGTCTCTCTCTCTCTCTCTGATCCCCATTCCCCAGTCTCTCTCTGAGCCGATTCCCCAGTCTCTCTCTCTCTCTCTGATCCCCATTCCCCAGTCTCTCTCTCTCTCTGACCCCATTCCCCAGTCTCTCTCTCTTTCTGACCCCATTCCCCAGTCTCTCTCTCTCTCTCTGACCCCATTCCCCAGTCTCTCTCTCTCTCTGACCCCATTCCCCAGTCTCTCTCTCTCTCTGACCCCCATTCCCCACGCTCTCTCTGACCCCATTCCCCAGTCTCTCTCTCTCTGACCCCATTCCCCAGTCTCTCTCTCTCTCTGACCCCATTCCCCAGTCTCTCTCTCTCTGACCCCATTCCCCTGTCTCTCTCTCTCTGACCCCATTCCCCTGTCTCTCTCTCTCTGACCCCATTCCCCAGTCTCTCTATCTGACCCCATTCCCCAGTCTCTCTCTCTGACCCCATTCCCCAGTCTCTCTCTCTCTCTGACCCCATTCCCCAGTCTCTCTCTCTGACCCCATTCCCCAGTCTCTCTATCTGACCCCATTCCCCAGTCTCTCTCTCTCTCTGACCCCATTCCCCAGTCTCTCTCTCTCTGACCCCATTCCCCAGTCTCCCCATCCACCGGCACCCCTTGCCCCTCTCTTCCCCTGAGCCACCAGTCTTCCCCTCCAATCCCACTCTCCAGTCTTCCTCCTGCTCACGAGGCCCTCACTGACTCTCAGATCTTTTACAGGCAGTTTAACGTCAAATCCAAAAAAAAAGTCATCTTCGACAATACAGGCCTCCCTCAGTATTGCACTGAAGTGTCAGCCTCCATTATGTGTTGAGGTCTGTAGTTAGGCTTGAACCCACGACCTTCTGACTTAGACGCTACCATTTAGCCAGGCTGACACTGAAGAAGATGCTAACCTATTGTCAATTTCAGGCTGCAGCTCATTGACTGGCCTTTTTTTTGGGAAAGACCGTTTGACGGCTGTGGGGAAGTGTGATCTCTGGAACGTCACTAGATACAAGATATAACTTTGTCTTCACTAACCAGTGGTTTCTGCAGCAAAATATCCCTTAGTTCAGCAACAAAATAATTCAGAAATATATGATACAATACTAAATGCAGCAAGCAGGCATAATCCTGAGAAAGCAAGGCAGCCGAGATTGCAGAGACTCATTTATAAATATTCCCTTATAATTCCACTCTATTGCATGGATACACAGGAATCTGCGCGACAAAGCATTAAAGGGGTAGATCATTTTCTGGGGGTAGACACTTTTCAAGGTTAGATTTATGTCCCCGTGCAGCAGATGGCTTTGTATTATTTCAACATGCCAGGGCAAATCTGAATGACCCTCATAACAGCTCCATCTATCAATCTGACAAAGGTGGATGTCATTTTGACAGGTAGGTACATCCGAGGCACATCACATTTGAAGATTTTTTTAACCTTTTTGTTCCAAATTAGATTTAACTACAAAATGTGATGATTCTACTCTTCCAACAATAAAGTTCATTAACATTTTATTGTCTCGGTCTCTCCCAAAGAAGTATTGAGTAAAAAACACACGAGATACACTGACTTCTCACTTCCTTGATATGTCACGAAGAACAGAATCAGAAGCGATTCCTTTAAGTCGGAAGTTTTCAAAAATTTCTGTCTGACGGGATTCCCTTCAAATATTCCTCTCTCCCAATGATTCCCTTCAAATATTCCTCTCTCCCAATGACTCTCTTCAAATATTCCTCTCTCCCAATGATTCCCTTCAAATATTCCTCTCTCCCAATGATTCCCTTCAAATATTCCTCTCTCCCAATGATTCCCTTCAAATATTCCTCTCTCCCAATGATTCCCTTCAAATATTCCTCTCTCCCAATGACTCTCTTCAAATATTCCTCTCTCCCAATGACTCTCTTCAAATATTCCTCTCTCCCAATGATTCCCTTCAAATATTCCTCTCTCCCAATGATTCCCTTCAAATATTCCTCTCTCCCAATGACCGCCTTCAAATATTCCGCTCTCCCAATGACCCCCTTCAAATATTCCTTTCTCCCAATGATTCCCTTCAAATATTCCGCTCTCCCAATGACCCCCTTCAATATTCCTTTCTCCCAATGATTCCCTTCAAATATTCCTCTCTCCCAATGACCCCCTTCAAATATTCCTTTCTCCCAATGATTCCCTTCAAATATTCCTCTCTCCCAATGACTCCCTTCAAATATTCCTCTCTCCCAATGATTCCCTTCAAATATTCCTCTCTCCCAATGATTCCCTTCAAATATTCCTCTCTCCCAATGACTCCCTTCAAATATTCCTTTCTCCCAATGATTCCCTTCAAATATTCCTCTCTCCCAATGACCGCCTTCAAATATTCCTCTCTCCCAATGATTCCCTTCAAATATTCCTCTCTCCCAATGACTCCCTTCAAATATTCCTTTCTCCCAATGATTCCCTTCAAATATTCCTCTCTCCCAATGACTCCCTTCAAATATTCCTCTCTCCCAATGATTCCCTTCAAATATTCCTCTCTCCCAATGACCCCCTTCAAATATTCCTCTCTCCCAATGACCGCCTTCAAATATTCCTCTCTCCCAATGATTCCCTTCAAATATTCCTCTCTCCCAATGACTCCCTTCAAATATTCCTTTCTCCCAATGATTCCCTTCAAATATTCCTCTCTCCCAATGACTCCCTTCAAATATTCCTCTCTCCCAATGATTCCCTTCAAATATTCCTCTCTCCCAATGATTCCCTTCAAATATTCCTCTCTCTCATTGACTCCCTTCAAATATTCCGCTCTCCCAATGACTCCCTTCAAATATTCCGCTCTCTCAATGATTCCTTCAAATATTTCTCTCTCTCAAGGATTCTCAGGATCCAAAGACCACATTTTGATAACCTCTGCTTCAAGTACTCTATGCTGTATCTATCAAAGAAGCCGGTTGTTAAATGCTGTAATTGTTTAGGAATATTATATGGAGGAATGTCATCAAACACGAAAAGAAAACTTGATATTGTGAGAAATCTCACATCATCTTATTGGAGTTTACTGAGTGTTATGGCCTTGGAATGGCAAATGAGAGCTTTACAACCCGCTGAGATCTCTGCGCTCCTCCCCATCCTCGATTTTAATCGCTGCACTATTGGTGGCCGTGCCTTCAGCTGCCTGGGCCCTAAGCTCTGGAATTCCCTTCCTAAACCTCTCCGCCTCTCTACCCCTCTCTCCTCCTTTAAGACGCTCCTTAAAACCTACCACTTTGACCAAGCTTTTGGTCACCTGTCCTAATATCTCCTTACGTGGCTCAGTGTCACAGAATCCCCACAGTGCAGATTGAGGCCATTTCGGCCCATCGAGCCTGCACCGACACATATCCCACCCTATCCCCGTAACCCCACGTATTTAATCCCCCTACCACTAAGGGTCAATTTATCATAGCCAAATCAACCTAACCCGCACATCTTTGGACTGTGGGAGGAAACCGGAGCACCCGGAGGAAATCCACGCAGACACGGGGAGAATGTGCAAACTCCACACAGACAGTCACCCCGAGGCCGGATTCGAACCCGGGTCCCTGGCGCTGTGAGGCAACAGTGCTAACCACTATGCCACCGTGTTGCCATATTTTGTCAAATTTTGTTTGAATACGCTCCTGTGAAGCGCCTTGGGTTGTTTTACTACGTTAAAGTCACTGTATAAATGCAAGTTCCTATTCTTCTTGATATCATAGGGGCTTTTATTGCTAGTCTCACTAGCACACTTTGAAATCTAAAAACCATAGGGTCTAAATTCAACACCGTTGCGCCCGTTTTACGGGCTTAAAACGGGCGCAACAATAATTAATCTTGCAGTGTGGAGGCCCACGTGCGATCTGCATGGGGGTTAAGGCCACTGCTAAATCCACCAGCGTCATTTTTTCAATATTGAAATGAGGCTCCTGCGCTCATTTCAGACTCAGACGGCGAAATTTGTCTAAGACTGGTATTTTCGGGTCTTGAGCTTCCGAACCAGTGGTCCTGAAAGGGAGGCCGCTCAAAAAAAAGGCCCCAACATTTAATTTTTAGTGGAGTCAGTAAGAGCAGGAGTGACATTCCTGGTTCCGTCAAACAACTGTGGGCCGCTATCAGCCCCTCCTCACCACCCCCAACCCCTTCCGGGCTTAGCTCTGGGCCTCGGCGCGGCATGAAATGCTTAAGGCCCCAACAGGTGAGCTGCATGATTGGTGCCCGCAGCTCGCCTGGTTTATTCTGATGAGGCCCGAGAACTAATTTATTTCGTACCTCGGGCCTCTCCGTTGCGTTAAGCCCTCACTATGTGCTGTCGGTATGGCGCCCGATTTGGGCCGCTGAGCAATTTAGGCCGCCTGGCACTCAGTCAAAACCTTATTAAACAAAACAGAGTGAGAGAAAGAGAGAGAAAAAGAGAAACCTATTAACAAATTGACGCTAATTGCCATGCGTTAATCACCTGAGGAAATGTCAACCCAAGCGGAAGTGTGATTAGCAACCTTTTCTGAAAAGCACAATTGAAAGACCACTTCAGGGATAGACAGAGACTGGAGCAGATTAGCTTTGAAACTCAGTATTCCTTGTGAATCAAAAATAAATGGCATCCTCTCAGGAGGCAGCTCATCCCGAGAGATGTTGAGTAAGTTACGCTCAGAAGGAATGTTAAGTGATTCGCGTTTGATCAAGATTTCCAACTTTCAGCTGAAACTTTAAACCGAGGCCTCGTCCGCTCTCTCGGTTAGACGTAAAAGCTCCCGTGGCACTATTTTGAAGAAGAGTCGGGGAGTTCTCCCCGGTGCCCTGGCCAATATTTATCCTTCAACCAACATCACTCAAACAGTTGATCTGCTTATAACCACATTGCCATTTGTGGGATCTTGCTGTGCACAGTTTTGGCTGTCCCGTTTTCTACATTACAACAGTGACTATACTTCAAAAGTACCTTTAGCACGTCCTGAGGTTGGGAAAGGCACTGTAGAAATGAAGTCTTTCTGTGCTATGCATTTGTGTTTATAGGGATTAAATAACCAGGTGGTGGAGCTTGAGAGCATATTGAGAGCAACGTATTTCTTTTACTCGTTCTCAGGATGTGGGCTTCGCTGTCATGGCCGGCATTTATTACCCAACCCTAGATAGCCTTCAGAAGATGGTGCGGGACGGTCTCCTTTAACTACGGACATCCGTGTAGTGTCAGCTCAGTTTTAATCGTTGCGGCTTGCTGGACCTCTTCAGAGTCGACCATGTTGGTGTGGGTCTGGAGTCACATATAGGGCCAGACCGGGTAAGGACGGCAGGTTTCCTTCCCTAAAGGACATTAGTGAGCCAGTTGGGTATTTACAACAATCCAACAGCTTCACACTTATTGATATTCGTTTTTAATTTCTAGATGTTTTTTAAAAACTGAATTCAAATTCTCACACTGCCGTGGAGGGATTTGAACTCTCACTTTCTGGAGTGTTAGTCCAGGCCTCTGAATTAGTAGATCAGTAACAATAACTACTACACTACTTTACCCAGGAAACTCATTCATGTCCATAAGTCTCTGACGCTAGGAATAAATGTTTTTTCTTTCATTTTCTTCTTAATCTTCTCCCCTCACCCCTTCTCTGAAGATGATGACTTCCCCAGTGACATTACTCATGCATGCGCCTGGAGGAGCCTGTAAGAACTTTGTTTCAAAATTAATTCCTTGCCTTTGAAGGGCCTAGGGACATCCCTGAGGCAGTATAAAAATGCAAGCCCTTTCCTTCTCCATTCTTTCTTCTCATGCAGATTGCTTGGCAACCTTGAGTTGGCTCCCAGCATTTACACTGCTAGATCTGGCTTCCATATACTGTTCTTAGGCTCGCATACTTGCAAAAAAACTGTGGGGTTGAACAGTCCAATCGACCACCATAACTTTGGTATTTGCGCTGATTTTCTGGACTGTCTGTGCCTCTTCTGCTGAATTTATGGTGGGTGATCAGGAGAACTCCCCTGACTATGGGAGGAGAGTGATCACAGTCAGGCCTAATCCTATCTTCATCAATCCAATTTGTAGCTGGGGTCATGATCAGGAGCAGGAACCATGATTGATATTCTCATACCTTGATGCTGAGGGCAATTATACCTGCCCCACCCCTCTTTGGCCATGACCAATAGAGTGCATTGTTTGTTGACCAATGGTTTGGTTTGAAAATGCACAGGCCGGCGTAGCACTGAACCTTCTAGGCCAGGAAAGTCCAAGATTTGATCCTAGTCTGAGCTCAGTTGGTCGATCTCAGTTGCCATGGTGGTAGAGGTGCTACACGTGGCCTCAGCATCACTGCTATGGATTCAAGAGTACCTCCCAAACCCGCACCCTCTTCCACCTAGAAGGACAAGGGCAGCAGGCGCATGGGAACACCACCACCTCCAAGTTCCCCTCCAAGTCACACACCATCCTGACTTGGAAATATATCGCCGATCCTTCATCATCGCTGGGTCAAAATCCTGGAACTCCCTCCCTAACAGCACTGTGGGTGCACCTTCACCACATGGACTGCAGCGGTTCAAGAAGGCGGCTCACCACCACCTTCTCAAGGGCAGTTAGGGATGGGCAATAAATGCCGGCCTTGTCAGCGATGCCCACATCCCTGCACTGCACTGATTATGTGCTGAAGTTGTGCAACACGGAAAACAGCCTTTTCTGAATCCCCAGTCCTGTCAAAATTCAAACAGAAGAAGCCAGTGGTGTATATATATATATATAAAGAACGCCAAATAGCAACAGAACAGACATTGGTCCCTGGTGATTGTGGACCACCAGTGCTTCATAGCCATTTTAAATCTAGTTTGATTTTGCTTTGTCTCGCATCTACACGTCCAGAATGAAAAACTGTTTAAAATACATCCTCACAGCTTCTTGACTTGCAGAGAGATTTCCAAAAACGCTCCACTAGTCAAGCAATGAATCTTTTAGTATTTCTCAACAGGAGGCAGGATAAATGCAACAGGACAGAGAGAAAGTCTTTTCAGATGTGGGCAACTTAGCAACCAGACCGTTGTCAAGCAACTATCGAGAGTGAATGTTAGAACGGGGGTGAAGAACTATTTTGTCTTAAGGCCAAGCGGAAAGAAAGATAAAAAGGACAGATTTGTGCTTGTATTGCATCTTATTCTGTCTCTCAGAAACATCCCAAACCAGTTCACATACAATGAATTTGCAGCGACTATTGTTATATAAAGACTTGCATTTATATTGCCCCTTTCATGACCTCAGGACCTCCCAAAGCACTTTACAGCCAATGAAGTACTTATTGATCTATAGTCACTGCTGTAATGTGTAGCATTCTCGCCTCTGAGTCAGAAGGTTGTGGGTTCATAGTCCCACTCCAGGGACTTGAGCACAAAATCTAGGCTAACACTCCAGTGCAGTACTGAGGGAGTGCTGCACTGTCGGAGGTGCCGTCTTTCAGATGAGATGTTAAACCGAGGCCCCGTCTGCGCTCTCATATGGACGTAAAAGATTCTGTCGCACTATTTCGAAGGCAGTTATCCCCCCGGTTTCCTGGCCAATATTTATCTCTTAATCAACATCACTAAAACAGATTATCTGGTCATTATCACATTGCTGTTTGTGGGAGCTTGCTATGTACAAATTGGCATTACAACAATGACTCCACTTCAAAAGTATTTCATTGGCTGTAAAGCCTTTTGGGACGTCCTGAGGTCGTGAAAGGCGCTATATAAATGCAAGTCTTTTTATACCGTAACCTGTGTGCAGGATCAAAGTCTGACTCCGAATGAGTGGTTTGCATTTCATGGCTAGAGTCTATTATGTGCAACATAACACACAAGTTTTAGATTTTGATGTGTGATCTGTATGTAGTCAGGTGACCTCGACAATGCAACACTCAATCAATATTGCAGATGCTGTATAACCTGCACAAACCTTACCCAGGTATTCCTCACTCACTTTCTCCGTAAACGTTTTGCTCGTGTGCCGAGCCCTTTGGATCTGGGTAAATGCGACTGTCGGTGTTTCCCCACAAAGTGCGATAGTGCTGCCAACTCTGGTTGGACGTATTCCTGGAGATTTCATCTCAGGACCTCCTGCCTCCGACCGCCCCGCCCAACCCAATCATTTCTCCCTCCCCCCCATCTCTAATATTTTTTTATATAACTAATAACCGAAAGTGGCCAAAGAAAATGAGAGAAAAAACAGACAACTTTTTGTGATTTTTCTCCTGGGTTGCTCGCAGCGATGAAAGTACTTTGATGAAAGGTCATCGACCTGAAACGTTAACACTGTGTTTCTCTCTCCACAGATGCTGCCTGACTTGCTGAGAGTTTCCAGCGTTTTCTGTTTCTATTTCAGACTTCCAGCATCCCCGGTAGTTTGCTATTGACTTAGAATGTTCTTCTGGGTAAGGTAGTGGAGAGGAAGAGCTTAAACAGCCATCACATCACGTGACTAAGACGTACAGAGTAATTCTCAGCTTTGCTTACACGTGCACATGGAGGTCGACTTCTTGGCTGGTGAATTTTGAATGGCTTGAGACCACAGGTGGGGGAACTCTCTCTCGTGGCGTTACGATCAAAAGCTCGGCTTGTGTTTCTAGAGTGCCCTGAATTCTGAAGCACTGCCTCGGCACTTTTTAAGAAAAGCCTGGGGCTGCACCGGCAGTCATAACCCAGCGTCAACGGCAAATTACATTCACACAGCAACCTTGGGATGCCCCGAGGCAGTTCATTGTTGGGGGCCAAACCACAGCAGAAGTGGAAGAGAAATTAGGGGAGCAAGATCAGAAGCACGGTCAAAGGAGTAGGCCTTAGGGAGGATGGGGAGAGATGTAACAAGATGGAGTGTCCAAGACATCCTCCTTCAGAAGGTCTAACTGCTACAATGGGGCCAAATGCCAATTTTCCGACATTACAACAGTGACTACACTTAACAGGTACTTCATTGGCTGTAAAGCGCTTTGGGACATCCTGAGGCCATGAAGGGCGCTGTATAAATGCAAGTCTTTCTTTCTATGTGAAATGAGTTTGGGTAGTCTTTCGTTGTATTACGATATTGCAATGGCGCAGAGTAACAGCGCTCGTAGACTCATTCAAGGTCCAGTTAGATGATCCAATGCTGCTGGATTCTCAACCTAATTCGCCGGAAACCCATGGAATCGGGTGGAACGCCGGTTTCACACCCCGCCCGATATTACGCCCCGTTGACTTCAGTGGAGAATAAAATCGAGCGGAGTGTGAAACCGACATTCCACCCGATCCCGTCAGTTTTCCGACGGGCGGCTTAGATTAAAATTGCCCCCTTTATGCCTGAATGGGTGAGCTGAAATTGAACTGAAAGCTTGTGATCTGAAAAACTCAAGTAAAATACTGAGCGCTCACCACAAGCACAGAATAAGCAGACAAGCAAACAGAAGGTTATAATTTCAAACAAAAGGTTCAATTTTGAAGCAAGAGTTTACTCAGTACCAATGTGGACTATCATTGAGTGATCATTAAATGGATTGTCATTCAGGATCAAATTGCCATCTGAAAACAGCCCCGGAACCGTGAAGATCCCAAACATCTTTCTGGACCCTGGATCTCCTAGCTCGATGGGCACAACATTTCACCAGACAATTGCTGTGTTCCTGTTAATCCCCTTTCTGCTGTCACTTGCTAATTTGTTCCTGGGAACATTGCTGGATGAAAGCAGTACAATTTTAGCTGTAATCATACACGCAGGCGTTGAACTCCTAACATGAGTGTGTACACCACAGGGAACGAGATTTCATAGAACCAAAGAAATCATAGCAATTTCAGTACAGACCCATAGTGCTTGTTCTGGAGCTAACTCCCCCAGTATCATCTGTTCGAATCCTATTTCTCCGATCGTCTTTTCCTCCAATTCTGGCCTATTGCGCATCCCCGATTTTCATTGCACCGCCATTGGCGGCCGTGTCCTAAGCTCTGGAATTCCCTCCCTAAACCTCACCACCTCTCTCTCCTCCTTTAAGATGCTCCTGGCCACCACACCTTAGGAAGAATATATTGGCCTTGGAGTAAGTGCAGCGTAGATTTATCAGAATGATACCCGGACTCCAAGGGTTAAATTAGGAGGAGAGATTACACAAACTAGGGTTGTATTCCCTGGAATTTAGAAGGTTAAGGGGTGATTTGATCAAAGTTTTCAGGTTATTAAGGGGAACAGATAGGGTAGATCGAGAGAAGCTATTTCCACTGATTGGGGATTCTAGGACTAGGGGGCATAGTCTAAAAATTAGAGCCAGACCTTTCAGGAGTGAAGTTAGGAAACACTTCTACACACAAAGGGTGGTAGAAGTTTGGAACTCTCTTCCACAAACGGCAATTGATGGTAGATCAATTGTTAATTTTAAATTTGTTAACCAAAGGTATTAAGGGATATGGACCAAAGGCGGGTATATGGAGTTAGATCGCAGATCAGCCATGATCTCATTGAATGGCGGAACAGGCTCGAGGGGGCTGAATGGCCTCCTCCTGTTCCTGTGTTAAAATCAACCTCTTTAACCAAGCTTTTGGTCACTTATCCTAATATCTCCTTATGTGGCTCAATGTCAAATTGTGTTTGATAACGCTCCTGTGAAGCGCCTTGGGACGTTTTACTACATTAAAGGCGCTATGTAAATGCAAGTTGTTGTCGTTGTACCCTTAAATAATTTCCTTCTTCAGTTGTTTCTTCACTTCCCTTGTCAATCCCACCGGTGACGCAGTTTAAAGCATTCCATCTCCTAATAACCAACCATTCAAACATACCGAGCGTGCACTGGCCAAGCCAATATGTGTGTGAACTGGGACTGAGACTCCCAGAATGAGAGAAGGAACTTGAAGGATACCCAGGGGATGGAGGAAGACTTGGTGCTGTTGTCCCTCCCGGCAGCTTCAGGAGCCTAGAGTCACATCTACATCTTTAAGCTGGTTTTTTAGCTGCTCTCCGCTGTGTTTTGGGAAGGCACTGGCTGGAGATTGCAACTGAACACGAGCTGTCAGTTAGCGGTGTTGGGTTTGACTGCCCATGCAGGTTGTGTTGCAGTCTTTCCTCCCCCCAGTGTTTCGCACAGGGGGGTGCCTACTGTTGAAGACCGAATGAAGATACTGCAGTCTGAGCCCAGTTAGATCAACTGTTATTTTATAGTTCCTGTCTATAAACCATCTGAATCCCTTGAGGAGATTCCAGCCTGTACCGCACTCCCAGGCGTCCATTATTCTATACATAAACCATCTGAACCCCTCGATTGGATTCCAGCCTGCAGCTCACTCCAATGCAGTCATTATTCTATACATAAATCATCTGAACCCCTCGATTGGATTCCAGCCTTTAACTCACTCCCGGGTGTCCATTATTCCAAATATAAAATATATGAACCCCTCGATTATATTCCAGCCTATAACTCACTTCGATGTATCCATTATTCTATATATAAATCATCTGAATGTCACAAATAGATTCCAGCCTGTAACTTACACTCAGGGATCCATTATTCTACATATAAACATCCTGAATCCCACAATTAGATTCTAGCCTGGTGTAACGTACTCTCAGGCAAATCTGTGCCTTTTTACGCTCAACACTTTACATTTGTAGTGGTCTTAAGCAGAGGATGGACACGAGCAGAGGAAGGGCTATGTGAAGGGACCACGTGGCTGCAGACCTGACATGCATAGTCCCACCAGCCATCGAACGACGCAATAGAATTGTCAGCCAGAAGCAGAATTGTCCACTTGCAGCTCTTCTTACCACAGTCCTTATTTATTTCCACCTTCCCCGCTTGGGACGAGTATGTTCGCACACGTGCGACGGTCATCCCAGTTGGTTAAAATTAAAATTGCGGTGGCGATTCAGAAACGCTTGGCGTTCAGTTGACCTCACCTTTGGAGTGGGTTTCATTTTTCACTCAGCGCATCATTAAGCAGTCAGCGTTAAGGCTACCCTGCTGCACAATTATACCCCTGGAGCCAGAGGTTGGTGGGGGGGTAGGCGGGGTTGGAGATGGGGCGACTGTTCCCTTTTGTCAGATACAACAGCTACCTGCTGCCGGCAGTTCTCTGAATGGGACCAGAGTCATGTTACAGCAATGAGTTAGGAGGTTATTAAGCTGTTCAATAGACAACTAATCACCACTTTCATTCTAGGCCCAGTGAGAGCCTTTTGTGTCGTGCCTAAAGCCTCGGTATTTTGTCCAGTTTAATTGATAGTTAATAACAGTTTCCCCGTGCTGCTCACAAGCAGACAATAGCACAGTGACTCACGTTCGCCAGGGGGTTGGGACATGGGTGATGCATTAGCTCAGTGCTAACGTTTTGTTTTAAAGGCTACAATCTCAATGTCTTGCTTGAGGTCCCTTCTCAATTACACACCAACGCACTGCAGCAACAGGTATCGAAGAAAGGATCAATCATCGGCTCATAGGATCATACCGCACAGAAAGAGGTCATTCCGCCTATCGTGTCTGTGCCAGTTCTTCAAAACAGCTCTCCAATCAGCCGTACTTCCCCCCCTCCCCTCCGCTCTTACCCCGTAGCCCTGCAATATTTTTCTTTTCAAGTATTTATCCAATTCCCTTTTGAAAGTTATTATTGAATCTGCTTCCCACCATCATATCAGGCAGCACATTCCAGATCACAACAACTCGCTGCGTAAAAATCCTTCTCATCTCCCCTCTGATTCTTTTGCCAATTATCTTAAACCTGTGTCCTATGGTTACCGCCGCTCCTGCCAGTCGAAACAATTTCTCCGTATTTACTTTATCAAAAGGCTTCATAATTTTGACCACCTCTATTAAAATGCCCCTTAACCTTCTCAGCTCTAAGGAGAATCCCAGCTTCTTTAGTCTAATCGGAATGATAATTCCATTGACAGCATCGCCCAGTAATAGTTCTGTTTATCTCTCAAATGTTGGCATTGAGGAGGGGGGGTGGTGTGGGGTGGTTATTCTTCAGTGTCTTCATTAGGTCATCAACAATAGGCACCCCCCTGGTTTGAAGTGCTGGGGTAACCATGACTGCGACGACTTGCACATGAGACGTAGCTCCCACTGTGGAGCCTCACGAGCGGTGAGCACGGGTCGGGTGATCGGGGCTGCAACGCTGCAGCTCCATTGCAGTTGCTGCTTCCCGCCACCAAGGCCCTGTAATGGAAGAAGTACATCGCAAATTACCCCTCATGGATTCAAGCTCCCTCTACTCTGCCCCAAGAACCTATCACACCTTCAACCAAAGGAGAGCAGCACTTCCTGCTCCAGTGTGACATTTCCATTTGCCAATTCACCAGCCAGCATCCTGTCCTCTCTTTCACTGAAAATTTTTCACAATTATCATACATTGTGTTGCGTTACTGAAGCCCATTAAGAATTGGACCTGAAAATCTTTTTCACTTAGGATCCTTGCAGTTGGCTACTTTCATCTCATTTTAGCTTCATTCAAACCCAGGTCCTAGGTGTCTAACTAATTCAATTACCCATCTGTTACATTATTTAATCCTTTTTACTGCAAATAGATTCCTGTATTTGAGACTACTCTCGCAAGTCATCCTTCACTTCTTATATCCTTGAGTGTGTTCACACTTGCCCTGCTTTCTAAGGAAGCTTGACAGTGCACCCAGGATAATAAAGAGAGAACCCTTCTTTAGAATTGCTTCAGCCACTGGTTCGAAGTCTTGCCTTTGCAGGATCCTCCTTTTGTGGCCAAATAGCTCGACACGAGACTATGTTTTAGGTTTTACTTGTCAATTGATTGAACAGTGAATGAACAAGCGAATTAATAACACACATACACAGTGTATAAATATATGGAAAGTAAGAGTCAGACATGGCTCAGTGGGCAGCACTCTCACCCCCGAGTCAGAAGGCTGTGGCTTCATAGTTCCACTCCAAACACTTGAGCACAAAAATCTAGGCTGAGACTTCAGTGCAGTGTCGAGGGAGCGCTGCACTGTCAAAGGTGCCGTCTTACGAATGAGACATTAAACCGAGGCCTCGTCTGCCCTCTCAGGTGGACGTAAAAGATCCCATGGCACTATTTCAAAGAAGAGCAGGGGAGTTATCCCCAGTGTGCTGGCCAATATGTATCAACCAGCCCTAGTTCTGGTCTCACCAACAAGTAGAAACATCTTCTCTACATCTAACCTATCAAATCCTTTCATAATCTTAAAGACCTCTATCAGGTCATCCCTCAGTCTTCTCTTTTCTAGAGAAAAGAGCCCCAACCTGTTCAATCTTTCAATATTACACTTAACTTTTATATCCATAGCTGTTCCTTAGTTTTCTGACCAACTATGAAAGTGCCTGATTAGCTGATTCTCATCACAGGTTCGATTCAGAGCGCTTATATTTGTCACAGATTCCAGCTCAAAATCAACAGATCAAAATCTCAACTCTAATAAATAACCTTGAAATAGTTCCCAGGACTTAAAGGGATTTGAATAATTCTCTCCTAAATTCAAAAAGGTGAGGTCAACCAGATGCATCTCCCACATCGTACTTATATTTGAATTGTGTGGCTTGTTTCCTCCCTCAAGCAAACTGCCTGGAGATAGCTGAATAGTACACAAAAATAGTATCAATAGGCTGGGATAGACAGGATTTCTGTGCATTTAGCTGGTTATTAAAGCTTTTGTGATATTGTGACTGGAGCTAATACCAAGCTAAAGTGAGACAAATATGCTTCAAGTTGTCATAGCATCCCACCTTCAACAACAATCATCCTTTCAAAGTGAATAGAGAGTAGCTCACACAAAATGATCCACTGGGTATTGTGCTAGCATGAAGCTGTCACTATATATTTTTAAGTATTTTATTTACGTCTTCCTCTTCTCCTTGGTTTCCCTCGACAACACACCACACCATACCATGATGATTGCACAGCATTCGCAATTCCTCAGATAATGAAGCAGTCCAAGCCCGTATGCAGCAACACCTGGGATAATATCCAGGCTTGGGTTGATAAGTGGCAAGTAACAATCGCACCACACGAATGCCGGGTAATGGCCATCTTCAACAACAGACACCCCGATCTTATCTTTGGGGCGTGTTCGGTGCGGGGGTGGGTGGAGTTATGGATAGGAGATCCGGAAGTACTAATCTACAGCCTTTTAATCTACAGATTCTCCCTCTTGACTTCCTCTCCATTCCAGCAGATTTTACGGTGGAATTTACAAGTGGAATTGGAAGTTCACCACAAGGGGGATAGACAGTCATAAACGGGTACGGTAGCATTGTGGTTATGTTACTGGGCTAGTAATCCAGAGGCCTGGACTAATGGTCCATGAGACATGAGTTCAAATGCCACCATGGCAGCTGGGGAATTTAAATTCAGTTAATTAAATAAAACTAGAATTTAAAGCTAATTTCAGTAAAGGTGACAATGAAACTACTGGATCATCATAAAAACCCATCTGGTTCACCAATGTCCTTTAGGGAAGGAAATCTGCTGCCCTTGCCCGGTCTGGCCTAAATGTGACTCCAGACCCACAGCAATGTGGTTGACTCTTAACTGTGGAACTTGCTACCACATGGAGATGTTGAGGCAAATAACATCGATGCATTTAAGGGGAAGCTAGATAAGTACATGAGGGAGAAAGGTCTTTCAGGTGTTGGTTGTGGGATAAATATCGGTTAGGACTGCCCTGCTCTTCAAAGTTGCTTCCTTGGAGGTTCTAGGCATTTGCTGATCCATGCAGTGCAATGGCAACTCAACTTTCTACGTTTATATGGTCAACACCATGAAAGTTGTGTTCAGGACCAGCCAGACTGAATTTAATCCAAATTTCCCCTGCACTTCACAGCTACTCCTGGTTCTCCCGCAAATTCTTCCCTCTAACACCACAGGTGGCTGCAGTATAAATATAGCCTGAGATGACTCAAAGTTTTGATGCGATAGTCAACTTGGGTAGCCCGAGCCCAGGATCCCATTTGCTCTTTTTCCGCACCCCCAGCCCTTTATTCCATCCTCTGCCCTGTTGTAGACTTAGCAAAATAGGTCAACAAAACCAGTCCACTTTGTGTTGATCAGGAGCACTGAGAACTGACTGTCCACGAGACAAATCCCAATGTGAGATCTCAGCGGGCCTCACTCTGTGGATGAGGGGGAATGGACTCCATCGTATGGTCGGGCAACAACAACAACAACAACAACAACATCTTGGACTGTGCATCTGTACATTAACAATAACAACGGCTCGCACTTAAATAGCGCATTTAACATAGTAAGATGTCCCAAGGCGCTTCACAAGAACGTAACCAGACAAAATTTGACACCGAGCCACATAAGGAGATATTAGGACAGGAAGAGTTAGGTTTTAAGGAGCATCTCAAAGGAGAAGACAGAGGTAGAGAGGTTTACCAAGGGAATTCCAGAACTTAGGACCTAGGCAGCTGAAGACACAGCCGCCAATGGTGGAGCGATAGAAATTGGGGATGCTCAAGAGGCCAGAATTGGAGGAGCGCAGATATCCCGGAGGGTTTGTAGGGCTGGAGGAGATTATAGAGATAGGGAGGGGCGAGGCCAGGGAGGGATTTGAAAACAAGGATGAGAATTCTAAAAGTTAGGGGTTGCCGGAATGGGAACCAATGTAGGTCAGCGAGCACAGGAGTGATGGGTGAACGGGGCAAGCTGCAACAAGTGGCCAACTTTGGAACCGAGCTTCAATTGTTGCCTCAACCGGCTTTGCTTTTTCAGCAACTACCTGTGTATTTCAGTCACTGCCTTGAAAAAAAACTCAAACCTGAAAATCATTCTGCTTATCAACTGCACGGAAAGGTAATCAATACTGAGCAGGCACTGCACGCTAGAGCAGAACTGCAGCTATTGAACACTGCTCTATTTTAAAGAGGAATAGGGAATTTATTAGTTCACGGGATGTCGGCATCACTGGCAAGGCCAGCATTTATTGCCCATCCCTAATTGCCCTTGAGAAGGTGGTGGTGAGCCACCTTCTTGAACCGCTGCAGTGGTGATGGTGCTTCCACAGTGCTGACTTTGTTGTAGCGGTTTGGTACAACTGAGTGTCTTGCTGGGCCATTTCAGAGGGCAGTTAAGAGTCAACCACATTGCTGTGGGTCTGGAGTCACATATAGGCCAGACTGGGTAAGGACGGACAGATTTCCTTCCCTAAAGGACATTAGTGAACCAGTTGGGTTTTTACGACAATCTGATCGTGTCATGGTCACCATTACTGATACTAGCTTTTTTTTAAATTCCAGATTTATTTAATTAACTGAATTTAAATATCCCCAGCTGCCATGGTGGGATTTGAACTCACGTCTCTGGATTACTAGTCTAGTGACATAAACACTATGCTACCGTACCCCCTGCATAATCGGACCGTTACTCATAAACTAAGGCTTTTCCGTGTTTCTTCCCCTTTCTCTAGGGTCTCCCTAGATGTCAGTCAGAGCTCAGTGGGTAGCACTCTTACATCAGAAAGTTGTGGGTTCAAGTCCCACTCCTGAGACTTCAGCACATAATCTACGCTGACACTCCCAGTGCAGTACTGAGGGAGTGCTGTACTGTCGGAGGCGCCATCTTTTGGATGAGATGTTAAACCGAGGCCCCGTCTGCCCACTCAGGTAAAAGGTCGCATTTTTCGAAGAAGAGTTTTTGGTGAGGAAACAGAGAGGGTTGATGAGGGTAATGCGGTTGACTTGGTGTACATGGACTTCCAAAAGGCATTTGATAAAGTGCAACATAATAGGGTTGCCAGCAAAGTTGAAGCCCATGGAATAAAAGGGACAGTGGCAGCATGGATATGAAATTGGCTAAGTGACAGGAAACAGAGAGTAGTGGTGAACGGTTGTTTTTCAGACTGGAGGAAGGTGTACAGTGGTGTTCCCCAGGGGTCAGTACTAGGACCACTGCTTTTCTTGATATACATTAATGACTTGGATGTGGATGTACAGGGTACAATTTAAAAATTTGCAGATGACCCAAAACTTGGAAGTATAGTGAACAGTGAGGAGGAGAGTGATAGACTTCAAGAGGACACAGACAGGCTGGTGGGATGGGCGGACACGTGGCAGATGAAATTTAATGCAGAAAAGTACGAAGTGATACATTTTGGTCAGAAGAACGAGGAGAGGCAATATAAACTAAAGCGTACAATTCTAAGGGGGACACCGCACTTTAGGAAGGATGTGAAGACCTTAGAAAGGGTGCAGAAAAGATTTACGAGAATGTTTCCAGGGATGAGGACTTCAGTTACGTGGATAGACTGGAGAAGCTGGGCTTGTTCTCCTTGGAGCAGAGAAGGTTGAGAGGAGATTTGATAGAGGTGTTCAAATCATGAGGGGTCTAGGCAGAGTAGATAGAGAGAAACTGGTCCCATTGGCGGAAGGGTCGAGAACCAGAGGACACAGATTTAAGGTGATTGGCAGAAAAAACAAAGGCGACATGAGGGAAAACTTTTTTTACGCAGCGAGTGGTTATGATCTGGAATGCACTGCCTGAAAGTGTGGTGGGGGCAGATTTAATTGTGGCTTTCAAAAGAGAATTGGATAAGTACCTGAAGAAACAACATTTGCAGGGCTACGGGGAAAGGGCGGGGGAGTGGGACCAGCTGAAGTGCTCTTGCAGAGAGCTGGCACGGGCTCGACAGGCCGAATGGCCTCCTTCTGCACTGTAACCATTCTATGATTCTATGAAGAGCAAGGGAGTTCTTCCTGGTGTCCTGGCCAACATTTATTCCTCCACCAACATGCCTAAAAAACAGAGTATCTGGTCATTATCACACTGCTGTTTGTGGGAGCTTGCTGTGCGCAAATTGGCTGCCATGTTTCCTACATTCCAACAGTGACCACACTTCAAAAAGTAATTAATTGGCTGTAAAATGCTTTGGGACGTCCTGAGGTCATGTGAGGCGCTATAAAATGCAAGTCTTTCTTTTTCCCTAGAGAGAACTTGGCTCAGTTAATAGCGCATTCACCTTTAGGTCAGAGGTTTGTGGGCTCAAGTCTCAATGATTGACTTCTATGCTTAAACCAAGCTGATATTCCGGTGCCTTACTGAGGGATTGCCTGGATATCAGAAATGCCATTCTTCAGATTATATGTTCAACTGAGGCTCTGTCTGGGTGTTATATATCTCATGGCACTGTTTGCAAAAGAATCTGACTCCCCAAATCCTTTCCACCATCTACAGGGCACAAGTCAGGAGTGTGATGGAATACTCTCCACTTGCCTGCATGAGTGCAGCTCCAACAACACTCAAGAAGCTCAACACCATCCAGCACAAAGGCTTGATTGGCACCCCATCCACCACCTTAAACATTCACTCTCTTCACCACCAGTGCACCGTGTCTGCAGTGTGTACCATCTACAAGATGCACTGCAGCAACTCGCCAAGGCTTCTTCGGCAGCACCTCCCAAACCCATGACCTCTACACCCTCGACGGACAAGGGCAGCAGGTGCATGGGAACACTATCACCTGCAAGTTCCCCTCCAAGTCACACACCATCTTGACTTAGAAGTATATCGCCGATCCTTCATCGTCGCTGGGTCAAAATCCTGGAACTCCCTCCCTAACAGCACTGTGGGAGCACCTTCACCACACGGACTGCAGTGGTTCAAGAAGGTGGCTGACCATCACCTTCTCAAGGGCAATTAGGGATGGACAATAAATGCTGGCCTTGCCAGCGACGCCCATATCCCAGGAACGAATTAAAAAAAATGTGAGGTATTGACCACTATATCCCTCTGGTTATTTACATAGAATTTACAGCACAGTAACAGGCCATTCGGCCCAACTGGTCTGTGCCAGTGTCTATGCTCCATACAAACTGTCTCCCAGTCTAATTACCTCTTCCACCCTGTCCCCTTTCTTTTCTCCTTCATGTACGCACGAAGTAGCGCCCTAAAGGCATCAATGTTCTCTACTTCAACCACTCCATGTGGCAGTGAGATCCACATTCTCACCACTTGCTGTGAAAAGAAATTCCTCCCGAAAGCTTTATTTATCTCGAGGTGGTTTGTATCTTGCTGTGTGTAAAATGACAGCTTTGTTAACTAGGTAATAACAATCTACACTTCACTTCAAAACAATCCATTAAATGCAAACAGGGGGCTTTTGGATGTCTGAGAGAGAAGTCATGATGTTTTCTATAAATGCAAGTTCCTTTTCTTTATTGCACTTTCTTTCCCCTCCCTCCCCTCCTGTTAGTCAAAAGGATCAGGATCTCGACAGTGTAGAGCTCCTTGCCTGCTGCATTCTTTCCTTACTCCTACAATCTAAAAGCCGAACTTGGCAACATCTAGCCACTATTTCTTACATAAAGACAGTGGTAGCACACACGCCACTAAATCATAAGGTTGTGGGTTCCAGTCCCACTCCAGAGACTTGCACACATAATGCAGGCTGACACTCCCAGTGCAGTGCTGAGGGAGTACTGCACTGTCAGAGGTGCCGTCTTTCAGATGAGACGTTAAACCGAGGCCCTGTCTGTCCTCTCAGGTGGACGTAAATGATCCCATGGCACAATTTCGAAAAAGAGCAGGGGAGTTCTCCCCGGTGTCCTGGCCATTATTTATCCCTCAACCAACATCACTAAAATAGAATATCTGGTCATTATCACATTGATTTTTTTGTGGGAACTTGCTGTGCGCAAATTGGCTGCCGCGTTTCTTGCATTACAACAGCGACTACACTTCAAAAGTACTCAATTGGTTGTAAAGTGTATTGGGACGTCCTGAGGTTGTGAAAGGCGCGATATAAATTATTTCTCTTTCTTCTTTCTGAAGACCGCATTTATACAGTCTACTTGAATGGCCTTTGTTAATTTTTATTTCACCACTCTATAACCACTCTGCCTGATTTCCCTTCTTGCTCCTAATTGCCTAATCTGTAACTTGCACTCCCGGGTGCTTGAACCCGTTGGCATTGTGAACAATGTGTCAAACCCCTTCATAAACTTGAACGCCTCAGGTTACCTGGAACCAAGTACCACCCAGCACTTAGGGGCAAAAATTGGGTAGCGCCCTGAAAACGTTAGCGCCCCTGCGCCCGAAATTCGATGATAGTGCCCCAAGCAGGAGGCGGGGTGCTACTAGAAGCGCTCCCCCTCCCTCTTGGGGCGCTCCAGCCCAATATCGCGGCGCTACGTGCAACAGCGCCACACGCGCTGGCACGTCACGCCGCTGTACTGCAGGTCACCCTCCCTGATTAAAGGGGAGTGGCCTTGCGCAGTGCGCACCAGGGCCCTACTGGGCCACCAGGGAGTGGGGTGCCGGCAAAAGAGCCCGGCAGTCAAGAGGAGAGGCGTCCTGCCCGATCACGGCCATCACCCTGCGGGGGGACGGCAGAGGGGGCAGGTGCTGGCAGGCGGCCAGCAAAAAAAATGGTCTCCCGGCACCTCCCCTTTAAATATCACCACCCCGGACACACGTGTGCTCCCCTGACCCTGTCGGACACAGCGTCCAGCGGTACGTCAGAGGGCCAACCGAAGTTTGTGGCCGGGGCACTAGCGGGGCGCTGCACACGATAATGACGTCATCGCCGGAGGTGCAGCACCGCAGGGCGTTCCCAGCTACTGCCGCCGCTAACCTCCCACTGAATTTTGCGGGAGACGTTAGCGGCACCGCGCCTGGGCGCTAGTTGCTCAGACACAAAGCAACCGAATTTTGCCCTCTTAATGTCTTGGCCCCGCCTCTGCAAGGCAGTGGCATAAAAACAGTGGGAACATAAGAACATAAGAAATAAGAGCGGGTGTGGGCCATACGGCCCCTCGCACCTGCTCCGCCATTCAATAAGATCATGGCCGATCTATCTCAACTCCACTTTCCTGCACTATCCCCATATCCCTTGATTCCCTTAGTGTCCAAAAATCTATCGATCTCAGTCTTGAATATACTCAATGACTGAGCATCCACTGCCCTCTGGGGTAGAGAATTCCAAAGATTCACCACTCTCTGAGTGAAGAAATTCCTCCTCATCTCAGTCCTAAATGGCTGACACTTTATCCTGAGGCTATGACCCTTGGTTCTGGATTCTCTAGCCAGGAAACGGGGAGGTAAGGCTTACCGCCTCTTCCACCTAAACTTACCTCCCTCCAATACTCTCAATCCTTTTTTCTGCTAAGTGTGCTGCATGGCGGAAGAATTGGGTCGAGGCATTTGGGCAGCCTCAACGTGCTGGGAAGTGTTTACTTTTAAATTACTAAGTCATTGTTCAACCTTCCAGCAAGGTGAATAGCAGCGGGATTGAGCTATTATAAGCCCTTTAGTCTAACCGAGAGACTCGGGAACCAAGACTACAATCAGTAAGCACCTTATTAGCACAGAAATACAGGCCTCCTTATCCAATCTAATGCAATCTTGGCTCGTGATAGAATCACACTCCATATCATCCTTTAGGGCTAATTCAATTCATATTCTCCTCATTGGTTGGACACGATCCCAGCTCCCTGATGTACTTAGAAAAGTCCGGTGCACGTTGAGAGGATTTGTTGTCAATTCCCGTCAACAAGGCAACGTTCTAAGGCAATGAGGGCACGAAAAATCAGCGCGCTGCTGACTAAGCTAAAAGCTGCCTTATTTCGGAGCTTAGCATTGAATTTTTATCCATTAACATGGACTCCTGCACAGAAGTCATTGAGTGTAGGTGTCCACAATAAGCTAGGCCATCGTTCAAGGAAAACAATTCACTCGACAAGTACTAAAAAGAAAGACTTGCATTTCTATAGCGCCTTCCACGACCACAGGATATCCCAAAGCGCTTTACAGCCAATGAAGTACTTTTGAAGTGTAGTCACTGTTGTAATGTGGGAAAGCGGCAGTCAGTTTGCACACAGCAAGCTCCCACAAACAGCAATCTGATAATGACCAGATAATCTGTTTGAGTGATGTTGATTGAGGGATAAATATTGGCCAGCACATCAGGGATAACTCCCCTGCTCTTCTTCGAAATAGCGCCATGGGATCTTTTACATCAACCTGAGAGAGCAGACGGGGCCTCGGTTTAACGTCGCATCCAAAAGACTGCACCTCCGACAGTGCAGCACTCCCTCAGCACTGCAGTGGAGTGTCAGCCTAGCTTTTTGTGCTCGAGTCTCTGGAGTGGGACTTGAACCCACAACCTTCTGATTCAGAGACAAGGGTGCGACCAACTGAGCCACAGGCTGACACACTATTCTAGGACAACATAGAGCAGGAGGCAGATTCCTGAGAACAACACCATGAAATAAATCTCTTCTTATCTTCTAAGTAAAATCATCAGCCAGAGCCCTTGCTCTGGAACTGACCAGAGTTGCTGTTTGTTCAGCAGGGTAAGAGTGACTCACTGTGTAACCGGATACAGTTCCTGTTTATTCAGCACAGTCAGGATTACTCGGTGTGTAACTGTTCAGAGTTCCAGTGTAGTCAGGAGGGTTTGTTACTGTATAACTGTCCAGAGTTCCTATTTATTCAGCATGGGTGAAGGTTACTTATTGTGTAAACTGTAAAGAATATTGCACCAGCAGCACAAAGCTTCCCTTCGATGAATAAAGACCAGCATTTATGTACAGGCTACCCGTTCTCTTAAGAGAAATCTTCGAATTCTTCAAATACAATGCATTGCTTTGAAGTGCAGTCACTGTTGTTACGTATGTGAAGATGGCAGGCATTTTGCTCGCATCAACGTGGTGAATAAAAAATGAAAACAAGAAAAACTGGCGGCTCCATTGGGCTGCTGGAAGTACGGCTGTGGTGACTTCTGCCCGCCATCTGACCTTGGCATGACCCCGTCCCAGATCCCGCAGAAAGGGTCATTTAAATGTCAGATTTCAGGCAGCCATGCCAAATACTGACGCTTCTGGTGCACCCAACCTGTGGAGCTAGCGGGACTTCAGAGTTGGCGTATCCGCTCCTTCAGAGAGAGAACAGGTAGGTCTGGCCCTACATGTCGTCTTCCTGCTGCTCCCTTGTTGCTGGAGCCCATCTGCCTATGATAACTCTTGGGATTGATTGCGCTTGAATATGGCATTGCGGGGGCCCCACATACGAAACTGCATGGCAACTAGCCCTGCTTCATGCGGGCGTACACTGTGACTGTAACCGTGGTGCACAATCCCTCCTCCTCCTTCTCAACCCCTCTGCAGCCTTTGACATGGTTGACCACACCAGCCTCCTCCAACACCTCTCTTCCATCACCCTGCTGAGTGGGACTGCCCTTAGCCTACTTCTACTCTTACCTATCCAGTCGTAGCCAGAGCATCTCCTGCAATGGCTTCTCTTCCCGCCCCCACACTATTACCTCTGCAGTCTCCCAGGAATCTATCCTTGGCCCCCTCCTATTTCTCACCTACATACTGCCCCTTGGTGACATCAGCCAAAGACATGACGTCAGGTTCTACATGTATGGTGCCGTACAGTTCTAACTCACCACCATCTCTCTCAACCACTCCACTGTGATGTCACAGGAGTGTAATCAGACAAAAAATTGACACCGAGCCAAAGAAGGAGATATTAGGATATTATTCCTATCATTAATATATCAATGATTTAGACGTCAATGTAGGGGGCATGATTAAGAAGTTTGCAGATGATACAAAAACTGGCCATTTGGTTGATAGTGAGGAAAAAAGCTGTAGACTGCAGGAAGATATCAATGGACTGGTCAGGCGGGCAGAAAAGTGGCAAAATGGAATTCAATCCGGAGAAGTGTGAGGTAATGCATTTGGGGAGGGCTAACAAGGCAAGGGAATACACAATAAATGGTAGGATACTGAGAAGTGCAGAAGATCAGAGGGACCTTGGAGTGCATGCCCACAGATCCCTGAAGGTAGAAGGACAGATAGGTAAGGTGGTTATGAGAAATAGCTTATCTCCTGGCACCCAATTTATACTTATCATTGTTCCAAAGACCCAAAGCCTACCTAGAATTACAAAGAATTTACAGCACAGAAACAGGCCATTCAGTCACCTGGTTTGTGGGGGTGTTTACGCTCCTCCCACCCCTCTTCATCTCACTCCATTAGCGTATCCTTCTATTCCTTTCTCCCAAATGTACTTATCTAGCTTCCCCTTAAATGCATCTATGTTATTTGCCTCAATTACACCTTGTGGTAGCGAGTACTACATCCTTTCGGCCCTCTGGGTAAAGAAGTTTCTCCTAAATTCCCTATAGGATTTATAAGAGACTGTCTGAAATTTATCTCTAGTTTTGGACTCCCCCACAAGTGGAAACACATTCTCTACGTCTACCCTATCAAGGGATTGAAGAGTACGTTGAGTTGGTGGGGTTAGAATCAAAGAATCTTACAACACAGAAGGAAGCTATTTGGCACATCGTGCCTGTCCCGCCTCTTTGAACGAGCGCTCCAATTAGACCCACATTGCCCCTGCACTTTCCCTATAGCCCTGAAAATGTTTCCTTTTCAAGTAAAATTCCTTAAAACCTACATCTTTGGTCACCTATCCAATTTCTCCTTATGTGGCTCGGTGTCAAATTCTGTTTGATAATCGCTCCTGTGAAGCGCTTTGGGACGGTTTACGACATTAAAGGCGCTGTACAAATGCAAGTTGTTGTTATATATCCAATTCCCTTTTGGAAAGTTACTGTTGAATCTGCTGCCACCGTCCTTTCAGCCAGCGCGTTCCAGATCACAACAACTCGCTGGGTAAAGAAATATTCTCCTCATCTCCCCCCTCTGGTTCTTTTGACAATGACCTTAAATTTGTGTCCCCCGGTTACCGATCCTCCCACCAGTGGAAACAGATTCTTCCTATCTGCTCCATCAAAACCCCTCACCATTCTCAACACATGATTGAGGCCTATCAAAAAAATGACATGTCTGTTGGGCCTGTTGGCCTTTTCCTCTTATTAAAAATATTTCCAGGGCACAGGACCTTTTCTTCCTTGCATAATGAAATACGAACTTGTGGATCTGCATTGAACAGCCCTGGCATTGTGCTCCTAATTAATTCGTATATGTACTAAATTATTTATGACTCTCCTTGCCATCAGTGCGAGCGATTGCACTGTCGTTAATCAGAGCACAGGCAACACGTCAACGTAACAAATAAGTAGTGAGAGTCTTTCACTTCTGACATCAGGAAGTCTGCATCTGATCTCAGTGTTGTACCCACATATTTTTATTACATTTCGAACAATGTAAAATGTAATAAATGCTTGTGACAGGAAGCGTATGAAGATCAGGTGAGTAGGAGTACGTGTTGTACACAAATGCTGAGGCCAATTTAGCTTGAGTTAATTGTCATTGAATTGAAATTGAAGTGCCTGTTAGAATTGCATGATTTAAAAAAAAAATAATTCTCAGCAGTTTTTAAAAATTCTTTCACGGGAAGTGGGCGTTGCTGGCAAGGCCAGCATTTATTGCCCATCCCCAGTTGCCCTTGAGAAGGTGGTGGTGAGCCGTCTTCCTGAATCGCTGCAGTCCGTGCAGTGAAGGTACTCCCACAGTGCTGTTAGGGAGGGAGTTCCAGGATTTTGACCCAGCGACGATGAAGGAATGGCGATATATTTCCAAGTCAAGATGGTGTGTGACTTGGAGGGGAGCTTGGAGGTGGTGGTGTTCCCATGCACCTACTGCCCTTGTCCTTCTAGGTGGTAGAGGTCGCGGGTTTCGGAGGTGCGGTCGAAGAAACCTTGGCGAGTTGCTGCAGTGCATCTTGTAGATGGTACACACTGCAGCCACGGTACGCCGGTGGTGGAGGGAGTGAATGTTTATGGTGGTGGTTGGGATGTCAATCAAGCGGATTGTTTTGTCCTGAACGGTGGCGAGTTTCTTGAGTGTTGTTGGAGCTGCACTCATCCAGGCAAGTGGAGAGTATGCCATCACACTCCTGACTTGTGCCTTGTAGATGGTATAAAGGCTTTAGGGAGTTAGGAGGTGAGTCACTCGCCACAGAATACCCAGCCTCTGACCTGCTCTTATAGCCACAGTATTTATGTGGCTGGTCCAGTTAAGTTTCGGATCAATAGTGACCCCCCAGGATGTTGATGGTGAGGGATTCAACAATGGTAGTGCCGATGAATGTCAAGGGGAGATGGTTAGACTCTCTCTTGTTGGAGATAGTCATTATTTGGTACTGGTGTGGCGCGAATGTTACTTGCCACTTATCAGCCCAAGCCTGAATGTTGTCCAGGTCTTGCTGCATGTGGGCATGGACTGCTTCATTATCTGAGGAGTTGCAAATGGAACTGAACACTGTGCAATCATCGGCGAACATCCCCACTTCTGACCTTATGTTGGAGGGAAGGTCATTGATGAAGCAGCTGAAGATGGTTGAGCCTAGGACATTGCCCTGAGGAACTCCTGCAGCGATGTCCTGGGGCTGAGATGATTGGCCTCCAACAACCATTGTGAATATCACTGGCAAGGCCAGCATTTGATAGATGTTAGGCAAGGATAATTGTTACGGATCCAAGACGGTTAGATGGAGTTAAGATACAGGTCAGCCATGATCCAATTGAATGGCGGAACAGGCTCGAGAGGCTGAATGACCTTCTCTTATCCTGTGTTCTTCCTAGGTTCCTATTTATTGCCCACGCCTAGTTGCCCTGATAAGGGTCTTCTGTTTGATGCAACTGAGTGGTTTGCTAGTTAAGAGTCAACCATGTTAGTGCAGGACTGGAGTCACATATAGGGCCAAACCAGGTAAGGACGGCAGATTTTTCCTCATAGGAAATATCACAATTCAGCTTTTTCTTTCCAGATTTTTTTAACTGAATTCAAATTCTCACAACTGCCATGGTGGGATTTCAACTCACACTGAATTATTAGTCTAGTCCCGTAACATATCCACCACGCTACGGTAGATGAAGAAGGAGAGCTGGCATAAGTGGATGTGGCTCTAATTAAAAAGCAAACAAGTCCCTTTTTAGATCCGTCACTTGAGTAAAATTGAATGCATTCTAAGCAATTAGCACAGTGTGGAGCTGACTGCCAAATGTTTAGTGTTAACGAGGAAACATGAGATGAATTGGGACTCTCACTCACTACACATGGTACAGGAGGCACAGCAGTGTATTCATCTCTGAGAAATCGAAGCAAAGGGCCAAGGCCAACAGGATGGGATGGCCAAGGAAGGCGAGGAGCTCCACCATTTTGAGGGACTAAGAAAGAGTGAGTGAGAGCCGGAGACGGTGCAAAAAGTATTGAGTTCAGCACAATGGAGGGAAACGGATGAACGTGTATGATGGCAACATCCTTCAGATGATTCATTAAGCCGAGGCCCCGTCTGCCCACTCAGGTGGGCGTAGAAGATCCCAAGGCATTATTTTGAAGAAGAGCAGGGGAGTTCTCCCCGGCATCCTGGCCAATAGTTATCCTTCAACCAACATCACTAAAAAAACAGTTTATCTGGTCATTATCACATTGTTTGTGGGATCTTGCTGTGGGCAAATTGGCTGCCATGTTTCCTGCATTACAACAGGGACTACACTTCAAAAGTGCTTGTAAAGCACTTTGGGACGTCCTGAGGCCATGAAAGCTGCTATAGAAATGCAAGTCTTTCTTTCTTTCGTTGTTGGAGATTAGGAAAAAGAAGGAACCCTGGTAGTGATAGAATGAGGGAGGCTGGCATAATGTTGCTTGTTTAATGAGAGGCCTTTATCTTGTATCAAGTCCCAGCGTGTGAGAGAGGTGTTAGAAGGGCCTCCACTGATACATAAATACTGGATGGACTTGGGCTTTATAGAGTTAAGACCTGGTTGATGGGAAAAGAAGCTTTTGGCGTGAGCGAGGAAATCAAATTTCTCATCAGTGGCTTTAGCAACGGAGGAGATGGGGGAGTCCCTTTTCTGATCAGGCAAGGTAGTGATGATGAAGGATAAAGAGTGGAACTATCAAAGGAGTGCAAGCTGTTGCTGGGACGTGAGAGAAACCTGAAGAAATTGTATCTTCGAAGCTTTGAAAGGAACAGCAAAGTGTGTCTGGCTTCTGTTGAAAAGTGACAGGAGATTTGATTTACCAGTTTTATTTGTTCCTTTGGTGTCTGCCTCCTTTGTTCTTTTACACTAAGGAGATTCTCTGAATTACAAGTAAATGTTCGAATGTTGCTTTCCCCCCCTTATTTCACCTCTCTTCACTTTAAAGGTTCTGATTCTGATTAGAGTTCAGTTCCACGAGTGTCAGCAGCCCAGCAGTGCTTCACCCAAGCTTGCGTACAAGCGTGGAGCATGAGTGTTGGCAGGCTATTTGACTGCAGGAGCATCACAGCTGACCCCAGCCCTTGTGCCATGGGTCAGTGGGTAGTAATCAGGAGAGCAAACCTTGGCCAGTTGTCTCCTTCCTAACACAAGAGTGTGGAGGCTGATTCTAGCAGCCCCGTCCCTACTTTACCAAGACTCAGTACAGACCAGCAATCGAATTTGGGTCCTTTCTGGTCTGTAGATTTCGGCAGCTCACTGAATGAACTCAGAGACTTCAGGGGAGTGGAGTATAGAAACCTGACTGCAGATTCTTGTATTTTCAGTACATCGCCTTGAGTGAATAAACTCACATCAACCCGGTTGTCGAAGTGAATCCAATCCAGTTCAGGTCAGCAGCCTCACGCAGGTAATAAAGTTGAACGTGTTCTTAGACGGAAGGGGAAAATGAGCCACGCATTGAGTCCAAAAACTCAAAGCACAACCATGGGTGTTTAGTGCTAGCTCACTGGATCGTCAATAGGAAGCCAGCTTGCCCAAGAGGTAGGTGGTGGGTTGTTTAACACCATCCGACTTGTACCTTAATGCAACTCAACAGCAGCGGTAAGCTCTTCTGAAACTTTGCATCCTCGACCCGTGTTTGACATTAAAGAGAGACAGTCACAATCAGTGGGACGGTTAGGACAGATGGATCCAGCCATGGAGGCAATGCTGTCGTTCGCTTGGCAAACTGGCTGATCAGTAGAGGATCAACAAGTTAACCTGTGCCCTTGAAAGAAGATTAATACTGAGATAGTTGTCCTGTAAAAGAATATTATTAAAGAAAGACTTGCATTTCTATAGCGCCTTTCACAATCTCAAGACATCCCAAAGTGCTTCACAGCCAATTAAGTACTTTCTGAAATGTAGAAAACGCGGCAGCCAATTTGCGCACAGCAAGCTCCCACAAACAGCAATGAAATAAATGACCAGACCATCTGTTTTTAGTGATGCTGGTCAAGGGATAAATGTTGTCCAGGACACCAGAGAGAACTCCCCTGCTCTTCTCCAAAATAGTGCCATGGGATCTTTTACATCCACCTGGGAGGACAGATGGGACCTCGGTTCAACATCTCATCTGAAAGACGGCACCTCCGACAGTGCAGCACTCCCTCGGCACTCCATAATGTCACCAGTACTGATTCTTATAATAAAAATAGCATGACTGAGAGGAGGGGAGGGGAGGGGAGTGGGGGAGGCAATGGCTCGGTGGGCAGTGAACTGGTTTTGGTCGCAGAGCCCTCCACAGTTCAATAGCTCGCTGACGCTCAACGGTCCAGGCTCGAACAGGAGAAGCACACAGTTGAGCCAAAGGTGGACTGCCAACATATGCTACCATCTTCACAAGAGGGAGGGAAAAAAGAGGACAACATTTGGTGGGGGAGGGGGAAGATAAAGAGATCATTCGAATTATTTGCAAATATTTGATTTTCACAAAATGAGTTTGAGGGTGCAAGATTCAGCTAATTAATTATAGCATAATAGACAGAAAGTCAGAGAGATGCACTTATCTGTCAGAACACTGGAAATTCATCCCTGTACTCACATCCCTGACATAACCCTGAATGTTGCTTAATAAAGCAGAAATAAAATATGCCATGTGCAGTTGTAAGATTTAATTAACATATATTTTGGTCATAGGTTAATAATTAGTTATATTTTAGCAGCTAGGTTCACTGTTCTTTACAGTTCTGTAAGAGAGAGATCAAACGGGAACTCAAAGCTGCATTGTAAGCTACCAGATAAAGCTGTAAGAGCATTAAACAACATCATTTTATTCCCCGCATGATTCTGTTGCTGTGATCTGATCACACAAATGTTTCTTTTTTTTTTAAACTACTTTTCTTATCTTCCCATAGCAGGCGTTGGGAGAAGGAAAGATTCAAGGCACCAGACGCTCCCGCACCGCCCACCCCGCCCCCCCCCCCACCTCCCCTGCCGCAGTGCAATGTGGGAGAACGGCTCAGTCTCCAACCTACAAGGTTACTTTTCCAAAGAGCAGCTTCACCAGGGACTCTGCGATTTTGTGCCTTTATCCATCCCTGTACAATATACGCACTGAAGTAGCCTACCGCACGGAAACAAAAAAACCGCTTCAACGCAATGCGATAAAAGCCTTGGATTCCGTATATCGTTTTCCTTCATCCGCTTGCAACAACAACTTGCATTTATATAGCACCTTTGACGCGGTAAAATGTCCCAAGGCGCTTAAAAGAAACAGGACCGCGCGGGACCAGCAGAGAGGTGCGCGGCTGCTCATCTTATCGGGAACGCGGCCTACAACCCTCCGAGAACTCTGAGCTCCTTTGCACAGCCTTGATCTCCTTCGCTCCACCATTGGCGGCCGCGCCTTCAGCTGCCGAGCCCCTAAGCACTGGAATTCCCTCCCTAAACCTCTCCGCCCCTCGACCTCTCTCTCCTCCTTTAAGACGCTTCTTAAAATGTAACTCTTTGACCAAGCTTTTGTCACCTTTCTTAATAGCTCCTGATGTGGCTCGGTGTCAAATTTTGTCCGATAACGCTCCTGTGAAGCGCCTTGGGACGTTTTACTACGTTAATTGCGCTTTATAAATTCAAGTTGTTGTTGATGCAGAATCAAAAGGGTGATCTCACAATCAGGTGCTCCTGCTGGGGAGAGACGTCGGCAGGGAGTATAGGTTGGAAAAGTGAGGGAGCAGTGTATTATTTGCCGTTCGGATAAACAGACTAAAATTCAAGGGCTGAGCGACCAAAATTTCCCAGGACGCCCCAGCAAGTGCCAGATTGCAGAAGCACCCTGTACATTCTTGGGCCACAGAATTTGGTTAGTTTTGCCTTGAGGAAGCTTGATATTAATAAGGAAACTCCTCTTTAGGGTCTCCCTTTAAGTAAAACGCAAATTGAATTTTCTAAAGTTGGTGGTTCCTTGATAACTTCTTTTCCCCGAAAGACGCAGAGGGGAAGCTAGACAATGACTGAATCTTAAAATGCAATGTTAAATCCGCACAGAAGATGGATTACAGGAATCATTTTGAGTTGTATTAACACATGGGTTCACTCACAGTTAGAGAGTGGTGGGAATGTTAAACTCACTGCCACACGGAGTGGTCGAGGTGAATAGCATAGATGCACTTAAGGGAAAGCTAGATAAGGGAGAAGGGAATAGAAGGATATGTTGATGGATTGAGATGAGTTAAGGTGGGTGGAGGCTGGTGTGGAGCATAAACACCAGCACAGACCAGTTGGGCTGAATGGACTGTTTATGTGCTGTATCCGCTCAATGTTATTCTCTAGTTAAATCCCCATCTGGAGCACTGCATTCAGCTCTGGGCACAGCACCTCAGGAAAGATATATTGGTCTTGGAGGGGATGCAGCGCAGATTCATCAGAATTATACCGGGGCTAAAAGGATTAAACTAGGTTGTGCAGACTAGGCTTGCTTTCCCTTGAGTAAAAAGGATTAAGGGGTGATCTAATTGAGATGTTGAAGATGATTAAAGGAGTTGATAGGGTAGATAGAGAGAAATTATTTCCTCTGATGGGAGGAGGCCATACTTAAAATTAGAGACAGGCTGTTCATGGGTGATTACAGGACACAGCTGTCAGCTGTGGCTCAGTTGGTAGCACCCTTGCCTCTGAGTCAGAAGGTTGTGGGTTCAAAGTCCCACTCCAGGGACTTGAGCACATAAGCAAAAGCTAGGCTGACACTGCAGTGAAGTGCTGAGGGAGTGCTGCACTGTTGGAGGTGCCGTCTTTCGGATGAGACGTTAAACCGAGGCCCCATCTGCTCTCAGGTGGACGTAAAAGACGAACGGGGGAATTATCCCCGGTGTCCTGGCCAATATTTATCCCTTAACAAAAACAGATTATCTGGTCATTATCACATTGCTTGTTTGTGGGAGCTTGCTGTGTGCAAATTGGCTGCCGCGTTTCCCACATTACAACAGTGACCGTACTTCATTCACTGTAAAGCGCTTGGAGACGTCCGGTGGTCGTGAAAGGCGCTATAGAAAAGAAATGTATTTATTTTTATTTAATTCTTCATAGAAAGGGTAGTGGAAATCTGGAACTCTGTCCCCCAAAAAGCTTTTGCGGCTGGGGGTCAATTGAAAATGTCAAAACCAAGGTCGATAGATTTTTGTTAGGCAATGGGTATTAAGGGTTACGGAACCAAGGTGGGTAGATGGAGTTAAGATACAGATCAGCCATGATCTAATTGAACAGCAGAACAGGCTCGATGGGCTGAGTGGCCTCCTCCTGTTCCTAGCTTCCTATTCTAACTGTTGCGCCTGTTCTCAGTGATTTCAGTGACCAATTGGTTCTCCACGCCACACAGAGAATGAGCCCTAGTCAAGTTATTTGAAGAAGGTCTTCAAAAATACAGATTGTCAAATCGTATTTAAGGAAAGAGAGTAACAAAAGCATCGGCATAATCAGTTTCCGTGACAACGCATGGGCCATCAGTGTTGTGACTGAATGCAATCTGTCAGGATAGATATACAGAGCAAAGCTTCCTGTGATGTGGGATGCGAAAATGACAGCAATAAGAAATAATGAATTGTATTCGCGCTGCCCTCTGTGTGTTTTTGATGGGATTTTTTTTAATACTTCTTTTCCTTGTGCATGTGTCATTTTTAAAGTTCAAGACCCCTAATGTCACTAAATGAGAATGGGTTTGTGTTTATTAATGAAAAAAAATACTCTGCATTCTCCCTGTGGGAGAATGCGACTGCAATTAAAAGAAAGAGGACTCTTCAAAATACATTTTCAAATGATGTGTCTCTCTGAACATTCACTGGACCACAAAGAGCTGGAACCATCACACGGAAGACAGTGAGCTATGGGGAAGCAGCTGAATCATAGGGTTCTGACAAACTGCAAGAACTTTATCAGAATTCTAAGATTCAGCTAATATCTCCGTTGTTTATATATTTTTGGTTTAAAGAAAGATTTGCATATATATATAGTGCCTTTGATGTCCTCAGGGGGAGCAAACGCGCTTCACAGCCAATGAAGTTCTTTTTGAAGTGTAGTCACTGTTGTAATGTAGGAAACGCAGCCACCAATTTGCGCACAGCAAGCTCCCACAAACAGCAATAACCTGAAAGCAAAATACTGCGGATGCTGGAAAGCTGAAATAAAATCAGAAAATGCTGGAAATAATCTGATTTTAGTTGAGGGATAACTGTTGGGAAGAACTCCCCTGCTCTTCTTCAAATAGTGCGGTGCGATCTTTTACGTCCACCTGAGAGGGCAGACGCCCGGGGCCTCAGTTTAACTTCTCATCCGAAAGACGGCACCTCTGACAGTGCAGCACTCCCTCAGCACTGTCAGATGTGCCAAAAGGGAATTGGATAAATACTTGAAGGAGAAAACATTGCAGGGATACGGGGAAAGAGCAGGGGAGGGGGACTAACTGGATTGCTCTTCGAAAGAGCTGGCGCAGACTCGATGGGCGAATGGCCTCCTTCTGTGCTGTGCTATTCTATGATACTATATAAATGAAAGCTGCTGTTGTTGTTTTTGTTGTCCAGGTACTCAGGCAGCTCACCTGACTCTTACTGATATGAGGGTGATGTTGTGACACTTGAGGCTCTTTGCGCGGTCATTGGCAGGGTTAAGGGAGACTCGGCTCCTGGTTTGGAGAATGATTAGCAGCTGCTGGACTAGACGCCAGCAATATGCAGTTGCTAGAAGGGTTCACAGCTGCCTGCTGAGATGATAGCACATGGATGCTCCTGTGACTATCATCTCATATCATATGATTATTAATAAAAACACACAACATCAAACATCTGTAAGTAAGCAGGTTACACAGCACGGGACGGGATAAACTAAAATCCTTACTGACATATATACAGATGTATGTCGGCATCTCCTCACTTCGAGCTTCCATACTCTTTCTCTCTTGCAACATTTGAGCGACGATTTTAACGGGGTGGGGGCGGGGTGTGGGGGAGCCTGAAGCGGGCGTCACACCCAGAGGTTCAGAAGAAATTAGGCCTCATTTCAATACCTGGAATCGGCCTCACGCCCCAAGCAAAGGGTTGCCAACTCTGACTGGACGGATGTCTGGAGTTCACACAGCCTCCAACCGCCCCGCCCCGCCAAACAGCTTTTATACCCCCATCACCAATGGTCCAACTGGTCCATGCCGGTGTTTATGCTCCACACGAGCCTCCTCCCAGCCTTCTTCATCTCACCTTATCAGTTTACCCTCTATTCTTTTCTCCCTCATGTTTATCTAGCTTCCCCTTAAAGGTATCTATGCTAGTCGCCTCAACTACTCCATGTTTTTTTTTAAATACATTTATGGGATGTGGGTGTCGCTGGCAAGGCCCATCCCTAATTGCCCTCGAGAAGGTGGTGGTGAGCCGCCTTCCTGAACCGCTGTAGTCCGTGCGGTGAAGGTACTCCCACAGTGCTGTTAGGGAGAGAGTTCCAGGATTTTGACCCAGTGATGATGAAGGAACGGCCGATATACTTCTAAGTCAGGATGGTGTGCAACTTGGAGGGGAACTTGGAGGTGGTGGTGTTCCCATGCGCCTGCTGCCCTTGTCCTTCTAGGAAGAGGAGGTTGCGGGTTTTTGGGAGGTGCTGCCGAAGAAGCCTTGGCGAGTTGCTGCAGTGCATCTTGTAGATGGTACAGACTGCAGCCACGGTGCGTCGGTGGTGTAGGGAGTGAATGTTTAAGGTGGTGGATGGGGTGCCGATCAAGCGGGCTGCTTTGTCCTGGATGGTGTCGAGCTTCTTGAGTGTTGTTGGAGCTGCACTCATCCAGGCAAGTGGTAACGGGTTCCACATTCTCACCACTCTCTGAGTAAAGAGGTTTCTCCTGAACTCCCTGTTGGATTTATTAGTGACTATCTTACATTTCTGGCCCCTAGTTTTGGTTTCCCCCACAAGTGGAAACATCTTCTCTATGTCTACCTGAGCAAACCCTTTCATAATCTTAAAGATCTCTATCAGGTCACCCCCTCAGCCTTCTCTTTTCTGGAGAAAAGATCCCCGAGCCTGTTCAAATCTTTCAAAATTAGGCCTCGATAGACTGGAAATTACTATTGCCGATACTAGTGGATGAACATTTGATGCATTTTCACGACTTGCTTGTGTGCTGTTCCAACACAGGTAATATCCAAATAACAACAGAAAGCGCTGGAAAAACTCAGCAGGCCAGGCAACATCCGTGGAGAGAGAAACAGAATTAACGTTTCAGGTCGAAGACCCTTCGTCAGTTCTGACGAAGGGTCTTCGACCTGAAACATTAATTCTGTTTCTCTCTCCACGGATGTTGCCTGGCCTGCTGAGTTTTTCCAGCGCTTTCTGTTGTTATTTCAGTTTTCCAGCATCCGCAGTATTTTGCTGTTGTAACAGGTAATATCCAATTTATTTCAAATGGGTTAAAGCCTCTGCTGAAATAATGGACAGCGGAATAAGTTCCGCACTCATTCACTAAAATGTCAAGAACAATCTCTAGCCTGGTGAGTTGAACAAGGTGAGAATGCAGGGAGGCGGAAGACGAGCCGGTCGTCTGTTTGTGCAATGTGAAGGTGACACAGTGGTGTTCCCACAATGGAGCCCATGTCTGAGCCAGACAATGTCATTAAAAGGCTCATCGACAATTTATCACTGGACGCTTTATGTCAATAACACCTCTGACAACATTAAGGCATCTTCAGATGAAGGTTGCTTTTAAGGTAATTGGCAAAAGAACCAGGGGGGAAGATGAAGAGAATTTTTTTTTTTACTCAGCGAGTTATGATGATCTGGAATGCGCTGCCTGAAAGGGCGGTGGAAGCAGATTCAAAAATAACTTTCAAAAGGGAATTGAATAAATACTAGAAAAGAGAAGAAAAATGTAGCGTTATGGGGAAAGAGCTTGGGGGGGTGTGGAGTGGGTCTAATTGGAGAGCTCTTTCAAAGAGGCACGATGGGCCGAATGGCCTTCTTCTGTGCTGCCTGATTCTATGATGGAAAGAAACAGGCGTAGTCAATCTTGCGAAACGGCAGCTTCTTTGCATCGGAAGTTGCACCATGGTGGGAGTCGCAGCAGAAAGCAATGTCTTTAATAGAACATGTAACTGTATTGTGTATGGGTGACATTGCTTCATCTCATCAAGTGCTCCAGCAAGGTTAAACAAAGGCCTTTCATTGTTGATACTTATTATTGCATTGTTTGACACAGTCATTATACCCACGCGCGCACAGGAGAAGAACACTTCATTTGCAAGCCGTCATACTCACCTTATGAAAACAATACCGCACTCTGCTGCTAACTGCTCCTATAATACATCTGCAGCTCATTTCAGGCTCTCTGGGGATGCACATGAGAGAGTCAATGTTCCAAAGAATCCGGAATATTTTTCCGGCAGGATGGAAGCAGAGCTGTTCTGCAGGTGTCAGCCGTGGCTCAGTGGGCAGCGCTCTGAGTCAGAAGGTTGTGGGATCAAGTCCAACTCCAGGGACTTCAGCACGAAATCCAGGCTGACACTCCAGTGCAGTGCTGAGGGAGCGCTGCACTGTCGGAGGTACCGTCTTTCAGGTGAGACGTTAAACCGAGGTCCCGTCTGCCCTCTCAGGTGGCCGTAAAAGATTCCGTGGCACTATTCAAAGAAGAGCAGGGGAGTTCTCTCCAGTGTCCTAAGCCAGTATTTATCCTTCAACCAATACCTAAAATAAATGATCTGGTCATTTATCTCAATGCTGTTTGTGGGACCTTGCTGGGAGCAAATTTGCTGTTGCGTTTTCTACATTACAACTGTGGCTACACTTCAAATAGTACTTAATTGGCTGTAAAGTGCTTTGGGATGTCCTGAGGTTATGAAAGGCGCTGTAGAAATGCAAGACATTCTTTTTTTCTTCCATCCCCAGTGTGCACTTACCAGGATAAAGCACTATCCTTGGAATTCCAACGAGTTTCAATTATACGACTACCTCCTTAGCAGCTGCATGGCCAATAGTCTGTCTACACTACCTCAATCCACTTTACTAATCTCCAATCTACCTCCCCCAATCGACCATTGCCACTTTAACTCACCCCAACCATCTCCCCGTCTACCATCCCTACTCTACACGTCCCTCCACCTCAAGCTACTCCACTTTCCACACTCTACCTCACTCCCCAGTTTAATTCAGCACAATTTAACTCAACCCACTATATCTCCCTATTACAACTTAACTCACTTTACGAGGGGAATTTTAACCCCCCCAAATCATATGGGTTTGGGTCGGGTGGAATGTAAACATTTAAAAAATCTCAAACCCGAACTCGACCCGCCACGAATCCCCTCCCACTTCCAATTTTTTTAGAGGTGGGACGGGGGCGCGGGCGACCAACCCGCTCCCAGGATACGGGCCGCTCATTTCAATATTTTAACGAGGCTGCGTGCCTCAGATTTGATCTCCATTTTCGGTTTAACCCTGGCAGGTAAAGGCAGGCGAGGACTGCTGCGTGGAAGAGGGAAATGCCTTTCCAGCACTGCTTGTGGGCTATGAAGAGCAGGAGTGCTTCCGACGGGGCCCTGAAGTCAAACTGCTTCCCTCCCTGCGATGGGACCCCCCTGCAATCGCCCCACCACCCCCACCTCCGTGATCGAACAGCCCCCACGATCGCACCCCCCCCCCATCATCAGACCACCTCTGCGATCTGACCGCTCCCTGCAACCGGCCCCCCTCGCCACCCGACACCACCCCTCCCCCACGCGACCCGGCACCACCCCTCCTCCCCAAGCTATCATCGACCAGCCCCCCACTGCAATATCAAGTCTCCCCCCCCCACCCGGCTCTCCATTTCAGCCCCCAATCTGTCTCTGACCACCGCAATCACCCCCTGACCCTACAAGCCACTCTATATCCCGCTCCCCCTCGATTGACTCTAATCTCCCTATTCTACCTTAACCCACTCTAATCTCCCGATTCTACTTTAACCCACTCTAATCTCCCGATTCTACCTTAACCCACTCTAATCTCCCTATTCTACCTTAACCCACTCTAATCTCCCGATTCTACCTTAACCCACTCTAATCTCCCTATTCTACCTTAACCCACTCTAATCTCCCGATTCTACCTTAACCCACTCTAATCTCCCTATTCTACCTTAACCCACTCTAATCTCCTGATTCTACTTTAACACACTCTAATCTCCCTATTCTACCTTAACCCACTCTAATCTCCCTATTCTACCTTAACCCACCCTAATCTCCCAATTCTACCTTAACCCACTCTAATCTCCCGATTCTACTTTAACCCACTCTAATCTCCTGATTCTACTTTAACACACTCTAATCTCCCTATTCTACCTTAACCCACCCTAATCTCCCGATTCTACTTTAACCCACTCTAATCTCCCGATTCTACCTTAACCCACTCTAATCTCCCTATTCTACCTTAACCCACTCTAATCTCCCGATTCTACTTTAACCCACTCTAATCTCCCGATTCTACCTTAACCCACTCTAATCTCCCTATTCTACCTTAACCCACTCTAATCTCCCGATTCTACCTTAACCCACTCTAATCTCCCTATTCTACCTTAACCCACTCTAATCTCCTGATTCTACTTTAACACACTCTAATCTCCCTATTCTACCTTAACCCACTCTAATCTCCCTATTCTACCTTAACCCACCCTAATCTCCCAATTCTACCTTAACCCACTCTAATCTCCCGATTCTACTTTAACCCACTCTAATCTCCTGATTCTACTTTAACACACTCTAATCTCCCTATTCTACCTTAACCCACTCTAATCTCCCGATTCTACTTTAACACACTCTAATCTCCCTATTCTACCTTAACCCACTCTAATCTCCCTATTCTACTTTAACACACTCTAATCTCCCTATTCTACCTTAACCCACCCTAATCTCCCAATTCTACCTTAACCCACTCTAATCTCCCGATTCTACTTTAACACACTCTAATCTCCCGATTCTACTTTAACCCACTCTAATCTCCCTATTCTACCTTAACGATTCTACTTTAACCCCCTCTAATCTCCCGATTCTAGCTTAACCCGACTCTACATCTCCCTATTCTAACTTAACCTACTCTATCTCTCCCCACTCTGCATGCCCCCACTCTCAATTCAAACTACTGAAGTGTTAAAGAGTAATAGTCAAAGTTTAGGCTAATGAGGTGTGTCGATATCAGGTGAGGAGAAGTTTGGGCTCAGCTTGAGCTGCCGCCCTTTCAGTTGACTAGCCTGCTGACACTGCGCAGGCCCACATAGGAAGAATGGACATTTGATTGCGGTACTGAAGAGTGCCTTGTACCTGAGGAAACCATACCCCATTAAGAGTCAGCACCTTCAGCGAAGGAAGAGAGAAAGGAGGAAAAGGTGTCCCTATATCATAAACATGCATGAAAATTAATTTAATATTAACGGTGTGACTGCTGCCAATGACCAGAAGATGTTGCCAATGACCGGAAGCTTCGCAGAACCGTTCTGAGCATTAATCTGGAAGCCGATATCCATGATGTTTCTGCTTTTTTTCCCCACAGAGCCTGTGAGACCCGAAGGCCCACTCCATGTTCCTGGAATTTTTTCCCCAGGACCGCTCCGTGTTCCCGGCAATTTTTCCCCAGACCCCGTGAGTCCCGAAGCGAACAACCAAAAAAACACAGACTGCGCACGCGCAACGACTTCCGGTTTGTTGGCAGCAGTCACATCCTTATATTAAATATGATGTTTATAATTTTTTGGAAGGGAGTAGCCTCATCTCTGAACTTCCAAACAACAAAATCAAATGCCCTCCCAATCAATGACTCAGGGTAAAGTTGGCTATCGCAGGGTAGTCTGCTCATATGTACATCGAATTATAGAATCATACAGCACAGAAGGAGGCCATTCAGCCCATCATCCCTGCACCGGCTCTTTGAAAGAGCTCACAATTAGCTCCACTCCCCTACTCTTTCCCCCATAGACCTGCAAATTTCTCCTTTTCAAGTATTTATCCAATTTCCTTTTGAAAGTTACTATTGAATCTGCTTCCATCATCCTTTCAGGCAGCGCATTCCAGATCACAACAACTCGCTACATAAAAAAATTCTTCTCATCTCCCCTTTGGCTTTTTTGCCAATTATCTTAAATCTGTGTCTTCTGGTTATTGACGTTCCTGTCACTGGAAAGAGTTTAGACTACACCTGGAGTACTGTGAGCAGTTGTGGGCGCCACACCTTAGGAAGGATATATTGGCCTTAGAGGGAGTGCAGTAGGTTTACCAGAATGATACCCGGACTTCAAGGGTTAAATTACGAGGAGAGATTACACAAATTAGGGTGTATTCCTGGAATTTAGAAGGTTTAGGGGTGATCTAATCGAAGTTTTCAAGATATTAAGGGGAACAGATAGGGTAGATAGAGAGAAACTATTTCCACTGGTCGGGGAGTCTAGGACTAGGGGCATAGTCTAAAAATTAGAGCCAGACCTTTCAGGACTGAAATTAGGAAACACTTCTACACACAAAGGGTGGTGGAAGTTTGGAACTCTCTTCCGCAAACGGCAATTGATGCTAGATCAATTGTTAATTTTAAATCAGAGATTGATAGCTTTCTGTTAACCAAAGGTATTAAGGGATATGGGCCAAAGGTGGGTATATGGAGTTAGGTCGCAGATCAGCCATGATCTCATTGAATGGTGGAACAGGCTCAAGGGGCTGAATGGCCTCCTCCTGTTCCTGTGTTCGTTATCTACTCTATCAAATCCATTCATGCTCCTTGCCTTTTTAATCCTGTCATGGTACATAAAGGGTTTAAGCACCAGTTTAACTGACAGAGAGATATGCTCTAATTTATTTTGATGGATGGATTTTAGTCAGTTTGTATTTTGAGGGGGTTGTGAAAGACTCCAAATACAAACATCTGATGGGATTTGTTCACCGCGTTTGATGGGCAACCTTTTTCGTACTTAGCTATTTACATTTGTTTTGTCCCCTGCATTTCCTGGACAGTTTTTCTCACCTTGGCTGGTTCAAATAGGATCTTAACTCATAAGTCACAGTGCATTAACAGACAATCAAGTTACAAAACAAGTTGGCACCCGCATTAAAATAGCATCAAGCGGGACTTGGTATGAACATTAAGCATTTAAATCACTGCTTCGGCATCAGCTGGAGTATGATGTTCAATTCTGGACATTACACCAGAGGAAAGCATGTCAAGCCCTTGGAAAGGTTGCAGAAGAGAATTACTAGAATGGTCCCAGGGATGAGGGACTTCAGTTCTGTGGCGAGACTTTCTATGTCAGATTGTCGTAAAAACCCATCTGGTTCACTAATGTCCTTTAGGGAAGGAAATCTGCCGTCCTTACCCAGTCTGGCCTATATGTACTCCGGACCCACAGCAATGTGGTTGACTCTAAACTGCCCTCTGAAATGGCCCAGCGAGACACTCAGTTGTACCAAACCGCTACAAAGAAGGACTGCAGTGGTTCATCACCACCTTCTCAAGGGCAGTTAGGGATGGGCAATAAATGCTGGCCTCGCCAGTGACGCCCACACCCCATGAATGAATAATAAAAAAAGACTGGCGAAGCTGGGGTTGTTCTCCTTCAGCAGAGAAGGTTAAGGGGAGATTGAAGAGAGGTGTTCAAAATTATGATGTGTTTTGATAGAGTAAATTAGGAGAAACTGTTTGCCTTGGCAGGTGGGTCGGTAACCAAAGGACACAGATTTAAGATAATTCGCAGATTTGGAGATGAGGAGAAATGTTTTTATGCAGCGAGTTATGATCTGGAACGCATTGCCTGAAAGGGTGGTGGAAGCAGATTCAATAGTAACTTTCAAAAGAGAAGTGGCTATATATTTGAAAAGGAAAAATTTGCAGGGCCATGGGGCAAGAGTAGGGGGAGTGGGACTAATTGGAGAGCTCTTTCAAACAGTCGGCACAGGCACGATGGGCCAAATGGCCTCCTTCTGTGCTGCAATATTCTAATGATTCTATAATTAATTTGTACGAGAACTAGACCAATCAGAATACCCTGTTAGAACGATTGGTTTGAAATTCCCATGTGAATTGAGAACATTTAAAAACTTCTGCAAATTGTGGGACTTGTGAAAGAATCATGAGTTCTGGCAACCCTGTGGGTAGTCTATCTCGCCTCTGATTCAGTAAGGTCGTGGGCCCACATCCCTCTCCCAGATTTGAGCACATAGTCTTGGATGATGCTCCCATGCAGTTGTGAGGGAATGCTGCTTTGTCTGAGGTGTTGTCTTTCAGATGTGTTGTTACACTGAGACCTGTTCAAGTGGACATAAAAGGTCCCACGACTCTACTTAAAGAGGGCCATGGCGTTCTCCCAGTGTCCTGGCCAGCATTCTTCCCTCAACCTAAACAGATTGATAGTCATTCATCTCATTTGCTGTTCATGGGAACCTTGCTGTGTGCAAATTGGGTCCTGTGTTTGTCCACATAACAGCAATAAATGAATTGGAAAAGTAATTAATTGGTTGTGAAGTGCTTGGGGACATCCTGAGGATGTGACAAGGCACTATATGAATGCAAGTTTGTTTGTTCTTTACATCTATCTGTACTGACCTCTGCCTACTGTTGCCCCCTTCCCTTTTTTTCGTGTCTATCAGTGAAACAAAAGAAAGAACTTGGCCTGGAGTTTCCGCTCGGTTACTCTGTTTTTTTTCCAATTCATTCCGCCTGAAATCGGCCAAACCAGCGCAAAAGAGGGCTTGATCGGGTGGATGCGGGGAGGATGTTTCCACTGATGGGTGAGACTAGAACTAGGGGACATAATCTTAGAATAAGGGGCTGCCGTTTCAAAACTGAGATGAGGAGAAACTCCTTCACTCAGAGGGTAGTAAATCTATGGAATTTGCTACCTCAGAGAGCTGTGGAAGCTGCGACATTAAATAAATTTAAAACGGAGATAGACAGTTTCCTAGCTGATAAGGGAATTAAGGGTTATAGAAACATAGAAACATAGAATCTAGGAGCAGGAGTAGGCCATTCGGCCCGTCGAGCCTGCTCCACCATTCAATACGATCATGGCTGATCATCCAAATCCAGTACCCTGGGAGCGGGCAGGGAAGTGGACGTGAGTCTAGGTTCGGATCAGCCATGATCCTATTGAATGGCGGAGCAGGCCCGAGGGGCCATATGGCCGACTCCTGCTCCTACTTCTTATGTTCTTATGTAAAAGATCGAGGAATTTCACGCGCAAATTACATCGAGCGCAAATTGAGTTTCCGCGATCTATTGCGCTAGTTTAAAAAACATTGCGCTGGAAGCTGACTAAAAATGATTTTTTTTTGCGATAAACCCACTTTCAGCTGTATTATTAAAACTGCACCAGGTTACCACTCTCAAATATATCAAGGAATATTCTTTAAGGCAAAATTTTCTTTTGTTAAATGATGTTCTGTTGCGTTGGTTTTACGGAAGATTTTACGTTTGGCGATATGCAAATGAGTTTGCGCGGAAACCTGAGCACAAAAAAAAATCACGTCCGAAAACTAGCGCAATTATGAGAGCAATTTGCACCCGGATCTCTGATCGCGCCCAAAGCGGAAACTCCACCCCAAGAGCTTTTCATGGCCTTAGATATTCCTCAGCACTTCACAGCCAACAAAGTACTTTTTGAGGTGTAGTCAGGGTTGCCAATCCTCCAGGATTGGCCCTGGAGTCTCCAGGAATAGAAGATTAATCTCCAGGGCACAGCTGTGAGCAAAACCCGGGAGAAAAATCACAGGGCCATTCAATAAAATTGTGGGGGGGGGGGTTTTCAATATCTTCGAACAGTTTCATTTATTAGTTATAAAAATATTGCGGGGGGGGGGGGGAGAAAAAAAAAGGATGTTTCACTCACAGTCAAGATTGATCCAATTAGGTAATGAAGAGTCTGTTCCCTTCCTGATTGGCCGTGGGCCAGGAGGATGGGCCAATGGCGGGAGTGTAGGGGCGGCGCAAGACAGGAGGTCATGTGACGAAACCTCTAGGAACACACCCAACCAGAGTTGGCAACGTTAAGTGCAGTCACTTTTGTAAAGTAGGGAAATGCTGCAGCCAATTTGTACAGAACAAGGTCCCACAAACAGCAACAAGATTAACAATTTGTTTTCGGTATTGGTTAAGGGATAAATGTTGGCCAGGATACCAGGAGAACTTCTCTTGAAATAGTGACAGGAGATCTTTTACATCCACCTGAGAAGGAAGTCAGATGCTCGGTTTAACGTCTTATCCAAAAGACGGCACCTCCGACAGTGCAGCGCTGCCTCTGTACAGCACCGGGGGTGTCAGTCTAGATTTTGTATTCAAGTCACTGGAGTGGGACTTGAACCCACAACCTTCTGACTCAGAGGCGAGCGCGCTGCCCACTGAGTCACGCCTGACATTTCTTGACTGAAACTGTTCCAGTTCTGTTGAATGACCCAAATCACCAAAAATGTCTTGGCTCTGTCAGATATTGACTGACTTGTTATGTATTGCCAGGATTTGCTCTTTCCTTTAATTTTAGCTATCCAGCATTCACCAGTTTTACATTTTTCGGATCATAACCTCTGCCCCCATTTTTTCGGATTGTTGATGATTCCTCTATTCCCATTTACACCTCTTCCAGACCTACCTTTTGTTTCTTTATTTGTCCCAGTACCACCCTCTTTTGCCTCACGCCATCATAGAATCATAGAATGGTTCCAGCAGGGAAGGAGGCCATTCGGCCCGTCGAGCCCGTGCCAGCTCTCTGCAAGAGCACTTCAGCTCAGTCCCACTCCCCCGCCCTTTCCCCGTAGCCCTGCAAATTTATTTTCCTTCAGGTACTTATCCAATTCCGTTTTGAAAGCCGTGATTGAGTCTGCCTCCACCACCCTTTCAAGCAGTGAATTCCAGAGCCTAACAACTCTCTGAGTAAATGTTGTAATGTGGGAAACGCGGCAGCCAATTTTTTCCTCATGTTGTCTTTGGTTATTCTGCCTTTCATCCCTTTTGTCATTTAATCTCTCCTGCCTCCCACCCTATCACAGACCTCCCCTTTTGTTCTATCATCCTCTCCCTCCCATCCCTGCCTCTGCACTTGCTTAAAACCTGTTACATCTCTAACTTTTTCCAGTTCTGACAAAAGGTCATCAACCTGAAACGTAGGCCTCGATTTTGCCATTGGTGGCGGGTTGGGTGCCGGCCAGGTGGTCGGTGGGTCCCGATCCCGCCTCCGCTGTCGGGCGGGATAAAATTGCGATTTTGCCCTAATTGGACACTTAGTTCCCAGCGTGTGCGCTCCCCTGGCCCAATTAGTCTTTTGGGTCTGAAACTCGTCTTTAAGGCTTCCAAGCAGCATTGCTTCATTTTGTGCCTATGTTCTACCAGAGTGACAACTGCTTAAAGTATGTGCTACTGCTGAAATGTCGAGCTCAAGGGCCAAGGCCTCACCACATTTCGATGATGACTCCCTCCATGCTCTGGTGGAGGGAGCCAGAGTTCAAAAGGAGGTGCTCTTTCCTTCCTCTGGGAGGAAAAAACCTCCCCAGCAAACCAAAGCTGTGTGGCTGCAACTGGCTCAGGAGGCCAGCTCCAGATCAATGTGCAGCAGAACCTGGCTGCAGTGCCGAAAGAGGTTCAATGACCTTGTCTGCACAGGAAAAGTGAGTATAGCATCACCTTTACCCTCATTCTGCTCCCCATCTCCTCTCAGCACCAGCACTCTGCATTGTCAACCTCCTCCTACACATCCCACTTTACCCTTACATCCCTTGCACCCTTAACCATCCCTCTCTCTCTATGTACACAATCACTTCACTTTTCGACTATGCTGCCCTCACACTCCCTATCACTGTTATGCAATGACAGCAACTAACAACACACAGGGAGCACCTTGGTATTGGGACCTCACTCCATCTTTGTCTCATTCTAAGCATCTGTGCTATGGATTCTCTACACTCACTCTATCATTATCACTCAAACTCCAATTGTCTCCCTCATTGCAGGAAAAGAGAGCCCACAATCGGAGGGAAAGGGCAAAGACAGGAGGAGGGCACCCTCAATAGCCCATCTTACCAGCACTGAGGAGGTGGTCCTAGAGATCGTTGGAGCCGAGGTTAATCTGGAAGTGGGGGACGGACAGACGGGCGCATCAGAGCAAGCTGGTGACAGGATAGTTTTGCATCTCTCTCATTGACATTGCATGAGTGACTGATATGGCTTCTGATGGTGCATAGTGGAGGGCAACACGGTGGCATAGTGGTTAGCACTGGTGCCTCACAGCGCCAGAGACCCGGGTTCGAATCTGACCTCGGGTGACTGTCTGTGTGGATGTTTGCACATTCTCCCCGTGTCTGCGTGGGTTTCCTCCGGGTGCTCCGGTTTCCTCCCACAGTCCAAAAATGTGTGGGTTAGGTTGATTTGGCTATGATAAATTGACCCTTAGTGTTAGGGGGGATTAAATATGTGGGGTTATGGGGATAGGATGGGATATGTTAGGGGGAATTAAATACGTGGGGTTACGGGGGTAGGGTGGGATATGTGTACTGTGGGGATCAAAGCAGGGACAGGGTACTGGATTTGGATGATCAGCCATGATCGTATTGAATGGCGGAGCAGGCTCGACGGGCCGAATGGCCTACTCCTGCTCCTAGATTCTATGTTTCTATGTTTCTATGATGCTCATACAGATTGACTTATGATCATCTGCACAAGTCCATGTGCATGCTAAGTTAATATCACATGTCTAACTCATGCCTTTACTCCCCCACAAGACCATCGACAGCTCCCCTCCCCACTGTCCAGGAGGACGATCCTGAGCCTGAAGACTCCGCAGAGGAACCTGCAACCTCTGAGGGCGCAGTGTCAGCAGAATTAAGTGCACCCAGCACCAGCGCAGATATGCACACCTCGGTGGGACCTTCGCGACATAGAGTAGTGTTGTCACCTGGTGTATCACAGCTCACAAGTGAGCATCAGCAGATGGTGGAGACAGGGACAGCAGTGGAGAGTCCTCATCGGAGGCCGCAGGGTGCTCCCAGCTCTGCTCAGCTGCATGTGGACCCTGTGCCTCTGGGTCCATCCAGAAAGAGAGCGGTGCTGGAACTCCAGGAACAGGTGCAGGAGTCTCTGGCAGGTTTTGTCTCCAGGGTCACTGCGAGTGTGGAGAGGATGGAGGAGTCCAAATCTAACACGAGCAGTGCCTTTGTGGAGGCAATGGCGCATGAACGCACCACCACGGAAAGGATGGCAACCTCCGTGGAAATGATGGCTACCTCCGTGGTAAGGATGGCTACCTCTCTGGAAAGGGTGGCTATGGTAGAGGAGAGGATGGCTACGGCCATGGAGGAAATAAGTCGCCAGAGTCTGGAAAACATGGCGAATGTTCAGAATAGACTGACATCTCTGGAGGAGCGATGGGCAGCTATTGAGCAGAGAAACCAGAGTTTCATGGAAGTCCTTTTGAGTAGGACTGCCAGTGCAGATACGGGTCCTCATGGCCCCCCTGATGTGCAGCAAGGTGCTGTCCAGCCACTTGCTAGCACTGAAGTGGGGCTGATCCATGAGAGGGATGTTGGTGGCAGGCAACAAGGAAGTGGGGGTTCCTCTCCAAACGCTCACACTCCCATGCCACTGCGGAGCCCTCGGTCAGAGCCCCACCAGAGTCCTCACCCAACTGAGATGGGCGTCTCAGCCCCTGCACAGACTCAGGAGGAGCAGACTGTTGCCGAGCCCTCAGAGGCTCGCAACCCCAGAGGACGCCCACCAAAGGTGTCAAAGCAAGAGCAGCATGAAGTGAGCAAGGTGCCTCCACATCTGCTGAAGCCACAGGGGAAACATCATGTAGAAGCACACGTAAGAGGAAGATAAAGCACAATTAGTCACAAGGGTAGTCACTTGGGTGTTCTGTTCTGTTGTCTTTTGTTTTATTTAATATTTGACATTGTCATCCTTTTGTGAATGGATTAAACAGAAGTGATGGCAAACAGTTGAAGTTCTGGCCTATGTGATCTCGGAAATGGAAGCTCCACATTGAGGGCTTAGGACGACTTGCATTTGTAATGATGGTGGTGAGAGTAATAGGAACCCACAGGTTCTTGTCCATTGTGTATGGTGTGTTAAGAAGGTGCCAGCCACATTTGTTTGATTCGTCTACTTAAGCGAATCTGGCAAATATTAGAGCATCCCTTGCATCCTGGGCAGCAATGTGCTCGCGTGCTGCTGGAGCTGGCTCATCCGCCACCGCAAGGTCTTCCTCCTCCTCCTCATCTGAGGTGGCTATGCGCTGAGCCACTTGTTCCTCAGGCAGCTGCAAGCCACGATGCTGTGCGATGTTGTGCAGTGCACAGCAGACCACGACGATTCTGGAGACCCTGGCTGGTGAGTACTGTAGGGCTCCACCTGATCTGTCAAGGCATCTGAATCACATCTTCAGCAAGCCGATGGTTTGCTCGATAATGGATCTGGTTGGCATTGTAGCGCTCCTCAGCTTCGTTGGATTGTCTCCTCAACGGCGTCATCAGCCACATCTTCAGGGGATAGCCCTTGTCTCCAAGTAGCCATCCAGAAAGTTGGGTTGGCGGATTGAAGAGCGGAGGCATACTAGACTGGCGCAGGATGAACGAGTCATGACAACTGCCAGGGTACTTCGCGCAAACATGCAAAATGTCCTTCCTGTGGTTACACACCAGCTGCACGTTAAGGGAGCGGAAGCCTTTGCGGTTGACAAAAACAGCTGGGTTGTGATGGGGTGCCCTAAGGGCCACATGTGTGCAGTCTACGACGCCCTGCACCCTTGGCAAGCCGGTCATATTTGCAAAGCCAACCGCATGCGCGGTTACACTTGCTTGATCCGTCGAGAAGTGAATGTAATTGTGCGCCTTGGCAAAGAGGACATTGGTTACCTGCATGATGCAAGTGTGTGCGGCCGACTGGGAGATGTCGCTGATGTGCCCTGGAAGGACCCTGAAGCAAAAAAATTGAGGGCGGTGGTGACTTTGACAGCCACTGGTAAGGGGTGTCCACCCACTCCTCTGGGCTCCAGGTGTTGGTGCAGCATTGCACAGATGTCACCGACTACCTCTCACAAAAGTCTCAGCCTCCTTTGGCACTGCTGCTCACTCATGTTTAGGAAGCTGCTCCTCGGCCTGTGTTGAGGGTATCTCCTGCGTCGACATGCTTCCATACGCTGACGCCTTCTGCCCTGTGCAGCTTCAGGTGGGTGACCAGCAGGTTGATGCTCCTGTTGTTGCTGCTGCTGTTGTGCCTGGTTCTGCTGCTGCCGCGGCTGCTCTTCCTCCGAATCTGAGGACCAGGATGAAAGGAAATAAATGGTTCCCATGCTGCTGGTAGATATCTCAGTTGAGGAAGCGCGCAGTCAATGTGGGGAGAGGGTTTTCCCAGGAGGCCACAATGGAGATGGATCTCAGCTTCACCACTTCCAAGATCAGTAGACCTGCAAAAAATTTGCCAAGACCTGAAAAAACAAAGTTCTACCACCTGCAACTGATCCTTGTTGAGAGCTCCGTTTTTATGCTGGAGCTGCAGCTGTCAGGAAGGCAGCCACTTGTGAACCCGACACAATCAGCTGGCGTGCTTCTGTAATGACGTGGAACACGCTGAAAATGTGGTAAACTTTAAAAGGCCAGGCAAAATAAGATTACACAGGCAGTTAACAACCAGTTAACTGCCTTAAGGGCCCATCCCGCCGCTTGGTGGCGGGCCGAACGGGAGTCTGGGAGCCCGCCTTTGGCAAAGTTGGACGGAGGCGGGTTGACGGCGGGATCAGAACCCGCCGGCATTTTTTTCAAAATTACCGCCTGACCCTGCCTCCTGAGCGCCGGCAAAATCGAGCCCGTAAACTCTGTTCCTCTCTCTCTCTACAGATGCTGCCTGACCTGCTGAGTGTTTCCAGCATTTTCTGTTTTTATTTTAATTTTATTACACCTTGTATGAACACTGCCCTCGAACATGTAATGAATGAATCTCACAGGCTCATTCGCAGTCCCTAATTTCCGAGCCGGCTTCCCCCTCATTATTTCATCAGCACATATCAAAACAAGAATGTTAAAATCTATCATGATTCATTGTCACTATTTGATTTTTTTTTAATCAAATAGTGTTATTGAAAGAGAAGCTTCACTCTTTAAATAAAAAAGGGACAGGAGGGGATGAAAGCGATTTATACATAATTCAGAAAGCGTCTGCAATAAAAGTAATTAAAGTCCTGACACTCATCAGTTTGACTAATTCTCATTGTCAGGCTCCCTTTCACCACCTGGTTATCTCACAAGACGCAATCATTGACAAACGCAGTACAAATGGAAGCTGATACGATACCATCACAGTAAGTTGCAATAATCTCCATTTATTAGCTGCCTCTGACGACTGACTGGAAGGAAGCCGTTTACTCCATTTTATTTCCTCTTCCTGTTTTTTCTGTAAATTTTCTCCCATCCCCTCTTACAACAACAACAACTTGTAGTTATATAGCATCTTTAGCGTCCCAAGGCGCTTCACAGGAGCGTTATCAAACAGAATTTGACACTGAGTCACGTAAGGATATTAGGGCAGGTGACCAAAAGCTTTGGTCAAAGAGGTAGGTTTTAAGGAGCGTCTTAAAGGAGGAAAGAGAGGCCGAGAGGCCGAGAGATTTAGGGAGGGAATTCCAAAGCTTAGGGCCCAGGCAACTGAAGGCACGGCCGCCAATGGTGGAGCGATTGAAGTCAGGGACGTGTAAGAGGCCAGAATTGGAGGAGCGCAGAGATCTCGGAGGGTTATCGGGCTGGATGAGGTTACAGAGAGAGGCAGAGGCGAGGCCATGGAGGGATTTGAGAACAAGGATGAGAATTTTAAAATCGAGGCGTTGCTCAACCGGGAGCCAATGTAGGTCAGCGAGCACAGGGGTGATGGACAAACGGGACTTGGTGCCAGTTAGGATATGGGCAGAAGAGTTTTCAATGAGTTTAAGTTTATGGTGGGTGGAGGATGGGAAGATGGCCAGGAGTTATATTTGTTCATGGGATGTGGGCGTCACAGGCAAGGCCAGCATTTATTGCCCATCCCTAGTTTCCCATGAGAAGGTGGTGGTGAGCCACCTTCTTGAACTGCTGCAGTCCGTGTGGTGAAGGTTCTCCCACAGTGCTGTTAGGGAGGGAGTTCCAGGATTTTGACCCAGCGATGATGAAGGAACGGCGATATACTTCCACATCAGGATGGTGTGTGACTTGGAGGGGAATTTGGAGGTGGTGGTGTTCCCATGCGCCTGCTGCCCTTGTCCTTCTAGGTGGTAGAGGTCGTGGGTTTGGGACTTGCTGCCGAAGAAGCCTTGGCGAGTTGCTACAGTGAATCTTTTAGATGGTACACACTGCAGCCACGGTACGCCGGTGGTGGAGGGAGTGAATGTTTAAGGTGGTGGATGGGGTGCCAATCAAGCGGGCTGCTTTGTCTTGGATGGTGTCGAGTTTCTTGAGTGTTGTTGGAGCTGCACTCATCCAGGCAAGTGGAGAGTATTCCATCACACTCCTGACCTGTGCCTTGTAGATGGTGGAAAGGCTTTGGGGAGTCAGGAGGTGAGACACTCGCTGCAGAATACCTAGCCTCTGACCTGCTCTTGTTGCCACAGTACTTATGTGGCTGGTCCAGTTAAGTTTCTGGTCAATGGTGACCCCCAGGATGTTGATGGTGGGGGATTCGGCGATGGCAATACAGTTGAATGTCAAGGGGAGGTGGTTAGACTCTCGCTTGTTGGAGATAGTCATTGCCTGGCACTTTTGTGGCATGAATGTTACCTGCCACTTATCAGCCCAAGCCTGAATGTCATCCAGGTCTTGCTGCATGCTGGCATGCACTGCTTCATTATCTGAGGAGTTGTGAATGGTGCTGAACACTGTGCAATCATCAGCGAACATCCCCACTTCTGATCTTATGATGGAGGGAAGGCCATTGATAAAGCAGCTGAAGATGGTTGCGCCTAGGTCACTGCCCTGAGGAACTCCTGCAGCGATGTCCTGTGGCTGAGATGATTGACCTCCAATCACCACAACCATCTTCCTTTGTGCTAGGTATGACTCCAGCCAATGGAGCGTTTTCCCCCCGATTCCCATTGACTTCAGTTTTACTAGGGCTCCTTGATGCCACACTTAGTCAAATGCTGCCTTGATGTCAAGGACAGTAACTCTCACCTCACCTCTGGAATTCAGCTCCTTTGTCCATGTTTGGACCAAGGCTATAATGAGGTCGGGAGCCGAGTGGTCCAGGAGGAACCCAAACTGGGCATCAGTGAGCAGGTTATTAGTGAGGAAGTGCCGCTTGATAGCACTGTCGATGACACCTTCCATCACTTTGCTGATGATTGAGAGTAGACTGATGGGGCGATAATTGGCCGGATTGAATTTGTCTTGCTTTTTGTGGACAGGGCAATTTTCCACATTGTTGGATAGATGCCAGTGTTATAGCTGTACTGGAACAGCTTGGCTGGAGGCACGGCTAGTTCTGGAGCACAAGTCTTCAGCACGACAGCCGTGATGTTGTTGGGGCCCAAAGCTTTTGCTGCTCAGCCATTTCTTGATATCACGTGGAGTGAATCGAATTGGCTGAAGACTGGCTTCTGTGATGGTGGGGACCTCAGAAGGAGGCCAATACGGATCAGGGTTGGTCCCCTGGCTTGATGGTGATGGTAGAGTGAGGGATTTGCCGAGCCATGAGGTTACAGATTGTGGTGGAATACAATTCTGCTGCTGCTGATGGCCCACAGCGCCTCATGGATGCCCAGTTTTGAGCTGCTCGATCTGTTCTGAATCTATCCCATTTAGCACGGTGGTAGTGCCACAGAACACGATGGAGGGTGTCTTCAGTGTGAAGACTGGACTTCGTCTCCTCAATGGCTGTGCGGTGGTCACTGCTACTAATGCTGTCGTGGGCAGATGCATCTGCGACAGGTAGATCGGTGAGGAATGCATTGATATAGTCAACTCTAGAGGTAACAAAGGAAAAGGATGAGGGTTCCACCTCCTGTAGACAGTGGCACAGCCCCCTTTTTTCAGACGAAACCAGCCTACTAAGCCTCCTAATATGGCGAGCAGGAAGCACACGCACATTTCCAGTATCCGATTTCCTGACCCCCCTCGCCCCCGCCCCAGGGCCCCCCCCTCACCTACCTGAAGGGCGCTGCTAGCATCGCAGTGGCCCGATCTTCGCGGGCTGGCTGTTCACGCCTCACTGGCTCCATTGAAATTCAGCCTGATGCCTAATAGCGAGTGGGCCTCGGGCCTTACCATTCAGGTGCAGGAATTTACCCCGTCACCCCCCACGTGCCCAAAGATGGGCGCGCCCGAGTTTCTACCCCCAAAGGCTCCTTGTTGCAAGGCAGCAGATCCCCAAGGGGGCCAATCTTTAACTGCCTACGCGCCCAGACGGTAAGGGTTAGCGGGCTTTTTGATCGGCCGAGCCTGATTCTATCTCTAATAAAAGAAAAGAAAAAGAAAAACTTGCATTTCTATAGCGCCTTTCATGCCCACCAGATGTCCCAAAGTGCTTTACAACCAATGAAGTACTTTTGGAGTGTAGTCACTGTTGTAATGTGGGAAACGCTTTAGCCAATTTGCGCACAGCAAGCTCCCAGAAACAGCAATGTGATAATGACCAGAGAATCTGTTTTTGTTACGTTGGTTGAGGGATAAATATTGGCCCCAGGACACCGGGGATAACTCCCCATGTTGGTGCTACAACGGCCAATGGACAGCAATCAGGAATGGGAACCCGGGCTGATCTTCTCCTCTGTTGCTAGGCGATGCTCATTTAGTGGATGTTTGGCTGGTTTTTCATCAGATGAGTCGTGACACAAGTTGCAGTTAAATACCATCAGATTTGAAAAGTGTTATATCTATACATATATATATATATATATATATATATATTGATTTTCAATAAAATAGCTGCTTAATAAGACTTGAAGGTACTCGCACAAGCACTGGGCAGCTCCTTCCTCCCAATAAAGTTTCTGCTTATTTAATTATCTGATTTCCTCTCATTTCCCGAAAGCAATAACTCAAACCTTTCTCTTGGTTCTGGCCCTGTTGCCCAATAGCTGTACCTGCGATTTCCAAATATGCGTCACTTGTGGGTGAGCCTCCCCCACCCCCCACAAGTCATGAGCACAAACTAGGAAGCTTTGGCCCAGGTGTGTCAGCCGGCTATTCAACTGTGTAGAGCATCACATCCAGGCAAGGACCTGTCCTCATCTCCACTTTCCAGCAATTGTCACTAGATGGTGATCAGAAGCAGGAATCCTCGCCGATTGTTTATCACCCCTCTCTAGCTTAGGGCGGGTGGGGGGAACCTTAACTGAATAAAATCTGGCAAGGCACGAGCTGAGATCAGGTGGCAGTACGCAGGCGGGGCACAAATCTAGAACCTTCCTGGTGCAGTTCCACTCCTGGCAGTGGATATACCGACTAAGCCACTGGTGCAGCTCGATAAAGAGTTTCAGTGATTTTGCCAGGCATTTTTTTCAATAGTATGGGAGTAGAGTTGCCAACACTGGTTTGACGCATTCCTGGAGATTTGATCATGTGACATTTGACCACATGGCATTCAATCATGTGATGCTTAATCACATGACATTCAATCACACGACCTCTTCCACCTAGAAGGACAAGGGCAGCAGGCGCATGGGAACGCCACCACCTCCAAGTTCCCCTCCAAGCCACGCACCATCCTGACTTAGAAGTATATCGCCGATCTTTCATCATCGCTGGGTCAAAATCCTGGAACTCCCTACCTAACAGCACTGTGGGAGTACCTTCACCACACGGACTGCAGCGGTTCAAGAAACCGGCTCACCACCACCTTCTCAAGGGCAACTAGGGATGGTCAATAAATGCTGGCCTTGCCAGCGATGCCCACATCGCATAACAAAAAATAGATCTCTATTTGCAAATGTTATTACATTTATCTTAGTTGAATGTGTTAGCACCACCATGCCCCGAATAAAATATATGACTCTTTGTTTTATAGTGAGATGAATAACATAATTTATAAATCAAAGAAAGAACACAAAAGAATATGAAAGATTTAAGGATAAGTCATGTTTAAGTAAAAACTACTTCTGTGATTTCTCTACAGTGTCGTTCGCAATGAGAAACATCATTGAATCAACAAAAACATCATCGATCTAAGTAACTTCTAACTCAAGTTTTTATACAATTTTATGACTTTTTATAATATACAGCAGGTTACAAAAACAATAAACAAAACCAAAACAAAACCTAATTGAATTCACTGACTCCCACACGCTACCACTGGAGCCCAGCTTGAGCGAGGTGAGGCTCAGTCCTCAGAGAGAAGCACCAAAGCTACCTGACTCCCGGGACAATAAACACTATGTACAACAGCGCACATCACAGGCCGACATGACCTCTCCCTCTCTCCAGTTTGTGTTGCTTTCTCTCCCTCCCTCCAGTTTGTGTTTCTCTCTCTCTCTCCCTCCAGTTTGTGTTTCTCTCTCTCTCTCTCTCTTCCAAGTTTGTGTTTATCTCTCTCTCTCTCTCTTCCAGTTTGTGTTTCTTTCTCTTTCTCCCAGTTTGTTTTTCTCTCTCCCTCCCTCCCCTAGTTTGTGTTTATCTCTCTCTCTCCCAGTTTGTTTCTCTCTCTCTCTCCCAGTTTGTTTCTCTCTCTCCCAGTTTGTGTTTCTCTCTTCCTCCCCTAGTTTATTTTTTTCTCTCTCTCCCAGTTTGTTTCTCTCTCTCCCAGTTTGTTTCTTTCTCTCTCTCCCAGTTTGTTTCTCTCTCTCCCAGTTTGTTTCTCTCTCTCCCAGTTTGTTTCTTTCTCTCTCTCCCAGTTTGTTTCTCTCTCTCCCAGTTTGTTTCTTTCTCTCTCTCCCAGTTTGTTTCTCTCTCTCCCAGTTTGTTTCTCTCTCTCCCAGTTTGTTTCTTTCTCTCTCTCCCAGTTTGTTTCTCTCTCTCCCAGTTTGTTTCTTTCTCTCTCTCCCAGTTTGTTTCTCTCTCTCCCAGTTTGTTTCTCTCTCTCCCAGTTTGTTTCTCTCTCTCCCAGTTTGTTTCTTCTCTCTCTCCCAGTTTGTTTCTCTCTCTCCCAGTTTGTTTCTCTCTCTCTCTCCCAGTTTGTTTCTCTCTCTCCCAGTTTGTTTCTCTCTCTCCAGTTTGTTTCTCTCTCTCCCAGTTTGTTTCTCTCTCTCTCTCTCTCTCCCAGTTTGTTTTTCTCTCTCTCTCTCTCTCCCAGTTTGTTTCTCTCTCTCTCTCTCTCTCTCCCAGTTTGTTTCTCTCTCTCTCTCTCTCTCCCAGTTTGTTTCTCTCTCTCTCTCTCTCTCCCAGTTTGTTTCTCTCTCTCTCTCTCTCTCCCAGTTTGTTTCTCTCTCTCTCTCTCTCTCCCAGTTTGTTTCTCTCTCTCTCTCTCTCTCCCAGTTTGTTTCTCTCTCTCTCTCTCTCTCCCAGTTTGTTTCTCTCTCTCTCTCTCTCTCTCCCAGTTTGTTTCTCTCTCTCTCTCTCTCTCTCCCAGTTTGTTTCTCTCTCTCTCTCCCAGTTTGTTTCTCTCTCTCTCCCAGTTTGTGTTTTTCTCTCTCCCTCCCTCCCCAGTTTGTTTCTCTCTCTCTCTCTCTCTCTCCCAGTTTGTTTCTCTCTCTCTCCCAGTTTGTTTCTCTCTCTCTCCCAGTTTGTGTTTCTCTCTTCCTCCCCTAGTTTATTTTTTTCTCTCTCTCCCAGTTTGTGTTTCTCTCTCTCTCCCAGTTTGTGTTTATCTCTCTCTCTCCCAGTTTGTTTCTCTCTCTCTCTCCCAGTTTGTTTCTCTCTCTCCCAGTTTGTGTTTCTCTCGCTCTCTCTGTTTCTCCCGAGTCACCAGTTGCAGCTCTCGGGAGACCAATCGCCCATTCCGGGAGAATCCCACCCAAAGCGGAAGGGTTGGCAGTGCTATTGTAATGGAATAGCCATATTTCAGAAAAATACACCATCCTATGAACAGATTTCTGATATTATTAATACATGACATACTGGGTTTACAAGTCTGGAAAGCCTCGGCGACACAGGCTGCAAACATAATACAGGCTTTTGAGATAAGAACAGTTGATAACAAAAGCTATAAACACCAAACAAGCTTTGAAATGGGACATACTTTGAAAAGACAACAGCCCTATTGAAAAAGCAAAGACTTTCTTCCGAGATGTCTACGGTTTGGAACCAACACAATAGCAATGTCCAAGTAAAGTGTTGGAAACCAACACTTTGAACAGGAACACAGAATATTAAAAAACCATGTGCCTTTGTAAAAGTAACATCAAATAAGACAGGAAACACGATTAAATATGCAACCAATTGAAGTAGCTAAGAAAACAAGTAAACACCCTGGTTGAAGTGGTTTTGATTTACATATTATAAAAAGTACCTACAGAACACTTTGAAAATATGACTTCAATAGATGACACCAAGCAATCACATTGTGTTTGTGTTGAACTTGGAACACATAGGAGTCACAATGTCTGATAATAAACAGTTAAGCCAATATTAAGAATTGAATGGAAGACCTTCGATAAAAATGGCATCAAAGAGATAAATCTGTTGTAGCCATTTTATGATAAGTTTTTGAAACATCTATACAGCAGACAGGATTCTGAAAGCTAACAGCTAAATTAACAGTAAGAATAGAAAGAAGTCAACAGAAAGGATGACAAGAGATAATTAGCTTACATCAGCAGAAAACTTCAAAGAATATACCACTAAAAAAAGGTATAAAAATAGAGCTTTTCAGATAGAAAGTCAGAAGTCGCTGGGAAGGCAAGCGATTCTCAACTTCAGAGGCAGGTTCTGTAAGTTTTTAACCCTTTGAGTCTTGGGTAATCAAGGTATTTGATTTTGGTGGATATTCTGGATTAAGAAAAAAGTAGAAGTGTGGAAATGTAACGAAGTTAAGATTTGAGAATAAGGATCTCTGATAAGAAATGTAAGCTATTTGTATTTTGGACTGTTAAAGTTGCGATGAAATCAACAGCTGTTAACTACATGTCGGTTCTTTAATAAATCTATATATTTTTAAAATTATCTCACAGAGTATTTCTGTATCAATCTCGCGAACTCAATTTCTGTACACACTTTTGAGAGGAGTTGCAGAATTCTGGGGGGGTTTTCCGGACCCTCATAATATCCGGAATGTTACAGTCTAGTTAAACTTATTAAAAGTGCTATCCGGAGGACGGTAACATCTTCAGGCCGTTCCTTTCCTTTAGGGAGAGATAGTCTGAACCTTTAGACCCAATTAAGCGTCTCTAGGATTCGGCGACCGCTAACTTTAGTTGAAGGTGAACGTCTGGGGAATACGCCTGATCTGGGGTAGCCCGAAAAGGGCTAGAACTTATAATTATCTCTTCACTATATGGGAGTGAGGTTTGGGTTTGTATTTGCCTGTCCTCATATCAACCAATCGAACGTGACGTTCTGTATCACTGGTTTGCAACTCAAATTAAGCCCCAAAAAACCCTTCCCTTTTTCGTAAATCAAACCCCCTACCCATCTTCTCACCATATCCGTGAACCCCTTCTCTTTCCAGACACTCTTCCATGGCTGTAATTTACTCTGTTTGCTAATCATAGTGAACGAGTTCATGTGAGAATCAACTTGCTTCATTTTTTCCTCGGTGTTTAACCTTCTAACTGTCCGCAGGATTAACTTCATCAATTCTCTTCACAATCTTCAAGCAGATCACCACAAAGTCTCCTCTTCTGCCTGTGTCCTAACTCGCACCAAGTCCCGTTCAACCATCACCCCCTGTACTCACTGACCTACATTGGCTCCCGGTTAAGCAACGCCTCAATTTTAAAATTCTCATCCTTGTTTTCAAATCCCTCCATGGCCTCGCCCCTCTCTATCTCTGTAATCTCCTCCAGCCCCACAACCCTCCGAGATCTCTGCACCCCTCCAATTCTGGCCTTTTGAGCATCCCTGATTTTGATGGTTCCACCATTGGTGGCCGTGCCTTCTGTTGCCTAAGCCCTAAGCTCTGGAATTCTCTGCCTAAACCTCTCCGCCTCTCTATCTCTCTTTCCTCCTTTAAGACACTCCTCAAAATCTACTTCTTATGTCTCCTTATTTGGCTGAGTGTCAAATTTTGTTTGATAATCGCTCCTGTGAAGCACCTTGGACCTTTTACTACGATAAAGGCGCTATATAAATACAAGTTAGCCTTGTTGTTTTCTTAAGAAAACTCTCCTCCATAACTTCAATTCCTGATCACAAAATAATTACGTTTGAGGAAGGCCATTCGGCTGGTCTCAGCTTACAAGGAAGACCCTGAAGGCCTCCCATTACAGCGTCCAAGTTTCTTAAATTTCTTTGTGACTTTTGCCTCCACAGTCCAACCTGAAGGTTCACTACATGGGCTGATCACTTGTCCGAACATGTCCGACAGTCATCGTTCAAAGCAAAGATTTACGTATTCTAAAGAAAGATTTTCACGACCTCAGGACGTCCCAAAGCGCTTTACAGCCAATGAAGTCCTTTTTGAAGTGTAGTCACTGTTGTTATGCAGGACTCAAGGCAGCCAATTTGCACACAGCAAGCTCCCACAAACAGCAATGATTATCTGTTTTAGTGATGCTGGTTGAGGGATAAATATTGTTCAGGAGAGAACTCCCAAACTCTTCCTGCAATAGTGCCACGGGATCTTTTGCGCCCAGCTGAGAGGACAAACGGGGACCTCGGTTTAACGTCTGATCCGAAAGGCGGCACCTCAGACAGTGTAGCACTCCCTCAGTACTGCACTGGAGCATTAGCCTGGATCATGTGCTCAAGTCTCAGAAGTTCCATAACCTTCTGACTCAGAGGCGAGCCTCAGCTGACAATTGCTAAGTGGTTTTCCATGCCATTTAATATCTTACATACCTCTATGAGGTCGGTTGCCACCTTTGATACTCAGGATCGTCTTTGTTGCGTAGCTTTGTACTCTCAAGGGCAGCGACAGCCACCCTATAATTAGATAATCAGCGCTGCTGATGGGGTAGTCACTATGATCCCTCGTACCACGTCAGTGACTGCACAGTGAATAAAGAAAAAGGCAAGTGATGGGCACCAGAACACAATTCACTTCTCTTTCCCAGACATTTATTACTTGACTTCCCAGGAGACAGAAGTCACTGGGAGAAAAAAGAAAAGACATTTTTGAACTGTTTGATCTGTTTATTATATAACCAGTCAGGCTTCATTTCCTCACTGATCGAACTTGAAGTGCTGCGATTTTTTTTTTGCTACAGAGGCCTGAAGCAGAGTGAAGCACAGGGTGCGGAGATGGTTGCCTGTTGTGGATTCTCACTGGGGAACTGCAGGGCACGGGTAAAAATGGTGCTGGAAGAGAGAGGTGCAGTGGGTTATCACACAGGCCCCTCATCTCGGGGACATTGAACCCTTAGAAGCCATAGGAGCATAGGGACAGGAGTGGGCCATTCATAGGAACATAAGAAATAGGAGCAGGAGTAGGCTATTCGGCCCTTCGAGCCTGCACCGCCATTCAATGAGATCATGGCTGATCTCCTGCCTCAACTCCATTCACCGGCCCTATCGCCATATCCCTTGATGCCCTTACTAGTCAGAAATCTATCGACTTCTGTTTTGAATATACCCAATGACTGAGCCTCCACAGCCCTCTGGGGTAGAGAATTCCAAAGATTCACCACCCTCTGTGTGAAGAAATTTCTTCTCATCTCAGCCCCAGGTTCTAGACTCCCCAGCCCAAGGGAAACATTCTCCCAGCATCCACCCTATCAAGCCCTGTAATAATTTTGTATGCTTCAATGAGATCCCCTCTCATTCTTCTGAATTCAAGAGAATACAGGCCTAGTTTACTCAATCTCTTCTCATACGACAGTCCCGCCATCCCAGGAATCAATCTCGTGAACCTGCATTGCACTCCCTCTATGGCAAGTATATCCTTCCTTAGGTAAGGAGACCAAAATTGTACACAGTACTCCAGGTGTGGTCTCACCAAGGCCCTATATAATTGGAGTAAGACTTCTTTACTCCTGTACTCAAATCCTCTTGTATTGAAGGCCAGCATACCATTTGCCTTCCTAATGGCTTACTGCACCTGCACATTCCCTTTCAGTGACTCATGTACAAGGACACCCAGTTCCCTTTGAGCATCTGCATTCCCCAATCTTTCACCATTTAGGAAATACTCTGCTTATCTGTTTTTTCTACCAAAGTGGATAACTTCACATTTTTCCACATTATATTCCATCTGCCATGTTCTCGCCCACTCACTGAGCCTGTCGAGATGCCCTTGAAGCCTCTTCACATCCTTTTCACAACTGACACTGCCACCTAGCTTTGTATCATCAGCAAATTTGGAAATGTTACATTTAGTCCCCTCATCCAAATCATTGATATAGATTGTGAATAGCTGGGGCCCAAGCACCACTAGTCACAGCCTGCCATCCTGAAAAAGACCCGTTTATCCTTACTCTTTGTTTTCTGTCTGTTAACCAATTCTCAATCCATGCTAGTATATTACCCCCAATTCAATGTGCCCTAATTTTGTTCACCAACCTCTTGTGTGGGACCTTATCGAAGGCCTTCTGAAAATCCAAATGCGCCACATCTACCGGTTCCCCTTTGTCTACTCCACCAGTTACATCCTGAAAGAACTCCAATAGGTTTGTTAAACAAGATTTCCCTTTCATAAATCCATGTTGACTCTGTCCAATCTTACTATTAGTTTCTAAGTGCCCAGTTATTGCATCCTTTACAATAGATTCCAGCATTTTCCCAATGTGAGGCTAACAGGTCTGTAGTTCCCCGTTTTCTCTCTCCCTCCTTTCTTAAATAGCGAGGTTACATTTGCTATCCTCCAATCTGCAGGAACCGTTCCAGAATCTATTGAATTTTGGAAGATGAAACCCAATGCGTCCACTATCCCAATGGCCACCTCTTTCAAAACCCTAGGATGTAGGTCATCCGGTCATTGGGATTTATCGACTTTTAGTCCCATTAATTTTGCTAGCACTGTTTTTTTACTAATAATAATTTCTTTACGTTGGTTCAGCCCCTTGAGTCCACTCCGCCATTCAATTAGATCATGGCTGATCTGCTCCTCAACTCCAATGACCTGTCTTTGCCAGTGTTGCCCAAATTCCATGAACAAATAAGATAAAAAGCAATTGGAAAGTAATCGTTGTTGCGTGTTGGCAGGAAGATACAACTCCAAGGGGTAACTGAGTTCTACATTTCCTCAGGTGACCAGTTCATGGTCTTATGTGTCAGGTATCTCCGACTATATTGTGATGATCAAAGGGAACATTAGGAAGAGGACTAGGTCATTCAGCCCCTTGAGCCCACTCTGCCATTCAATGAGATCGTGGCTGATCTGCACTTCAACTCCAAGGACCTGCCTTGGCTCCAAATCTCTTTATACCCTTACCCAACAAAAATACAGTGTAGATTCAGCAGACTGCTGCCAGGAATGAGGAACTGTAGTTGTGAGGAGAGACTTGAGATAGTAGGACTAGTAAGAGAAGGCTAAGAGGAGATTTAATATAAATTATTTTGATCGGGTCAGTGACAAAGACTTATTTCCTCTGGTTGGGGAGGTTAAAATGGTCACTAAGAGAGTGAGGAGAGGGGTTAAGAGGAATGTCTTTGTATAAGGTTGCTGGTGCATAGCATGATTTGCTACTGGAACTTGTTGCTTCTTTTAAGGGAAAATTGGATAAATATTTGAAGCCGGGCAGTGGGATTAGTTCTGGATTACTTCAGCAAAGAGTCAACACAGAAACGATGGGCCGAATGGCCTCGAGTGCTGTAAATACTATAATTCTGTGCTTTTACCAGCTGTGAGTTTGAATCATCTTTTGCAACATTTTTGTCTGGTGTCACATATAGGCCAGACCGGGTAAGGATGTCGGATTTCCTTCCCTAAAGGACATTAGTCTGGCAGAGTTCCCATTCCTGATCCAATATCCTCCCTGCCTTAAGGAAAAGGCTTGTGTGTTAGGGATTGCCATCTCCGTTTGGACATAGTCCTGGAAGAGTCATCACATGACCTCCTGCCACCAACTGCCCCTCCCCCCACACTCCGGCCCACATGTCCATACTCACGGCGCCCTGCCTTCAGAACGCGTACAGGCTCTTCCCCCATTGGATGATTCTTGACTGTCAGTCAAACAGCTTTTCTTTTAACCCCCAAGTCCAATATTTTTCAAACTAGTAAACAAAATGTTCAAATTTAAAAAAAAACTTTTCTTTATTGCCCCTATGATTTTTCTCCCTGCAGTGTCCTGGAGATTAGTCTTTAACTCCTTGAGACTCCAGGGCAATCCTGAAGGGTTGGTGACCCTATTGTGTGTGTGGCTGTTGGGCAAGCAACTAGATCAGGTACTGGCAGGGCCAGCATTTATTGCCCATCCCTACTTGCCCTTGAGAAGGTGGTGCTAAGCCACCTTCTTGAACCACTGCAGTCTGTGTGGCAATACTTCTTTGTAGCAGTTTGGTACAACTCAGAGGACAGTTAAGAGTCAACCACATTGCTGAGAGTCTGGAGTCACATATAGGCCAGACCGGGTAAGGACGGCAGATTTCCCTCCCTAAAGGACATTGGTGAACCAGATGGGTTTTTATGACAATCTGATAATTTTATAACCATCATTACTGATACTAGCTTTTATATTCCAAATTTATTTAATTAACTGATCATGGTGGGATTTGAACTCACGTCGCTGGACCATTAGTCTAGGCCTCTAGTTTACTAGTCCAGTAAGCTAACCACTATGCTACCGTTGCCCATTCAAAGGGCCTATCATAGAACCACAGAGCATAGAAGGAGGCCACTGTGCCGGCTCTTTGACAGAACTATTCAATTAGTCCCACCCCCCCCATACCCCATTCAGTCTTCCCTTCTTCCGACAGCCTACAAGCAATGTTCCCTGTAAGTTGTGTGGCCGCGCAGTGCTCCAGGGGTCTCATGCAGCCGGTATTTCAATGGAAAAGCCGCGCTGGTACGGTATTTTGAATGGGCCGTGCAGCCCCTTACAGGGGCCGCGTGGCCCGAAAGAACCTTCCAGGGAACATTGCCTACAAGGCTTTCAAAACCAAAACCTTGGCGTCACTTAATTCCTGATTCATCTTGCCTTCTTTTATAAGGGGCGATTCTGCCACTTGCCATTCCTGATAGTGACTGGCACTCGCAGGGACTGGCATTCCCTGTTGAGTGCCACTCTCTGCTTGGGGCGCTGGATTGAAAATGTTCTTTTCGACCTTGGCAGAGTCTTGCGCTGTGAACATCGGCACTTCACCCAACTTTCTCAACAGTTAATAAAAAAAAAGTGCATCAGTTGTCAATCCCGTGCTTCAGGCGAGACTGTTCAAAATTAACACTCCTGAATTATTCTGATGGCTATTAATTGGCCACTTGAAAGGAATCATCTGCCGATATCAAGGCTGGACACAGCACTTAATCTCCATGACCCTCTCTGTGTTGAACTGCTTAATTATTAATATGACTTTTATTAACATTATCTCTCATGGGGTTGCCTATTATGATATAGCATTCATCTCTCTGTGTGTATGCATGTGTACGTATGTGTCTGTGTGTGCATGCGTGCATGTGCGAGTCTGCGCGTGTGTGTATGTATGTGGGGTGTGTGCATGTACGCATGTGCGAGTGTACATGTGTGAGTGTGCATGTGTGAGTGTGCATGTGCGAGTGTGCATGTGTGTATGTGCGAGTGTGCATGTGTGAGTGTGCATGTGTGAGTGTGCATGTGTGTATGTGCGAGTGTGCATGTGTGAGTGTGCATGTGTGAGTGTGCGTGTGTGCATGTGTGAGTGTGCGTGTGTGCATGTGTGTATGTGCGAGTGTGCTTGTGTGAGTGTGCGTGTGTGCATGTGTGTCTGTCTTGTATCTCAAGCCATGTTAGATGGCAGCCACAAAGGTTGATACAGATGAGGGATGTCATTCGGCCCATCTAGCTCATTCATTCACGTTCGCCACTCCCTATTTACTGGAACGACAACCATTCCGGGGGGGTGGGGGGGGAGAAGATATCCTCTGTGCCCTGGGTGTAATGAAATTGTAATTCAGAAAAGAACTTTTAACTGGCATTCACAATTTTGCCAGAGATGCAGAACGGAGAAATTCTTACTCAAAGAATCCCAGCAGGTTTTTGTGAGCAATGACTGACCGTTTCTAAAATCACACTGACCAACTCTTGTGGCATGTGCACACACGAGACAAGGACCACTGGCTTCCAGCTCCCCTCTACCTCCCCGATCCGCGCCCAGAGGACTTTGAGATGCAGGTGGGCAAGTGTGTGACGGTGAGCTGCTGGAGTTCATCTCGCTCCAATGGTAAGTTAAGAAGAACATAAGAAGAACATAATAGGAGCAGGAGTCGGCCATACGGCCCCTCGAGCCTGCTCCGCCATTCAATAAGATCACGGCTGATCATCAACCTCAACTCCACTTTCCCGCCCGATCTCCATAGCCCTTGATTCCCCTAGAGTCCCAAAAATCTATCTATCTCAGCCTTGAATATACTCAAAGACTGAGCATGCACAGCCCTCTGGGGCAGAGAATTCCAAAAATTCACAACCCTCTGAGTGAAGAAATTCCTCCTCATCTCAGTCTTAAATGGCCGACCCCTTATCCTCACACTATGCCCCCTAGTTCTAGACTCTCCAGCCAGGGGAAACAACCTCTCAGCATCTACCCTGTCAATCCCCTTCAGGATCTTGTATGTTTCAATGAGATCACCTCTCATTCTTCTAAACTCCAGAGAAAATAGGCCCATTCTACACAATCATAGGACAGCCCTCTCATCTCAGGAACCAATCTAGTGAACCTTTGTTGCACCGCCTCCAAGGCAAGTATATCCTTCCTTAGATAAGGAGACCAAAACTGTGCACAGTACTCCAGGTGTGGTCTCACCAAGGCCCTGTACAATTGTAGCAAGACTTCCTTACTCTTATACTCCAACCCCCTTGCAATAAAGGCCAACATGCCATTTGCCTTCCTTATTGCCAACCTGAAAAAGATCCGTTTATCCCTACGGGAGTTCACCGGTGAACTCCCATAGCTGCTCTGTAACCTTTCGACTCACATTTCTCTTTCAACGCAGTGAAAACTTTTCAAAACGTCTCAATAAGCTCTGACCCCAGTGATATTTTGATTCTTTATTCATTCTTGGGATGTGGGCATTGCTGGCAAGGCCAGCATTTATTGCCCATCCCGAATTGTCCTCGAGAAGGTGGTGGTGAGCCGCCTTCTTGAACCGTTGCAGTCCCTGTGGTGAAGGTAGGTCGGGAGGTGCAGGATTTGGAGCCAGCGACGATGCAGGAAAGAAAAGAAGATCTTGCGCCTTTCGCGACCTCAGGACGGCCCAGACGGGGCCTCAGTTTAACGAAAGACGGCACCTCCGACAGTGCAGCACTCCCTCAGTACTGCACTGCGAGTGTCAACCTAGATTTTGCACTCAAGTCTGTGGAGTGGGACTCAAACCCCACGTTGACATATGTCCAAGTCAGGATGGTGTGTGACTTGGGAGGGGAACTTGGAGGTGATGGCGTTCCCATGCGCCTGCTGCCCTTGCCCCTCTAGGTGCTAGAGGGCGAGGGTTTGGGAGAAACTGGGTTGGAGAGTCCGAGAACAGTAGAGGTTCCAGCACGTGTCTGTGCCCGTGGAACCAAACCCGAGCTGAGCATCACTCAGGAGAACACAGGAGTAAAATAAGAAAAAAAAACAGTCTAAACTACAAACATTTTCTTCAGGCAAAGCAACATGTCTTTTACAAGTCAGGATGAATTCACACCCTCCGTCAATCTAAACCTCAACGCTAATCATCATCAGTGAGCGATATGCAAGTGATTCATCCTCAAGTGATTATATATTCTGCTCATATCACAAATCTGCATTCACTTCCTACATTTAATGTTAATTTTTCACAGTCACTTTCTACTGCGAAAAGAATGTGATTACAGCCTGTGTAAACTGCCAAACGTTAATTATTAATGTATTCTGTACTTGATTTGCGCCTCTCCCACGCTTCTCTCCTCCCCTCCTCCCCGGACTCGTGCTGGGGGGGGCGGGGAAAGTTCCACCGACACCAGGCCGTCCTTCGCGCGCGCGCACGAGCCCCGGACGCAGCGGGCGATAAACCGTGGGAGGCGTCGCAGCCAAACCCGACCTTTGCCCTCACGTGACGTAAACACGCAGGCACGCAAGCTCGTGACTGAGAGAACCCCCCCCCCCCCCCCCCCGCCCGCCTTCAGTGGCAGTTGAGTGCAACAAATAGAAGCATAAAACTCTGGATTTACACGGCTGAGGGGAAATTAAGTCACGATATTTTTCGTGTGGGTGTGTACTCGGCACCCCTCCAATTCTGGCCTCTTGTGCATCCACAGTTTTGTGGCCCGTTCCATCAACCATCTCCACCCATACGTTCTGGAATTCCCTCCCTAAATCGCCTTTTAAGACCCTCATTAAAACCCACCTCTTTGACCAAGCTTTAGGTCAACCCTCTTACTAGCTCCTTATGTGGCTCGGGGTGCCCATGCTTTGATTGTGGCTCTGTGAAGCACTCTGGGATGTTTTTCACATTTCAGGTGCTATATAAATGCAAGCTTTTGTTGTTGCAGTTACGGTAGTAATATTTACATGCTTTGCCTTCAGGGGACCATGTTACATAGAATTGCGTAGATCTACAGCACAGAAACAGGCCATTCGCCCAACTGGTCTATGCCAGCGTTTATGCTCCACACCTCTTCATCTAACCCTATTCTATTCCTTCCTCCCTCATGTGTTTATCTAGCTTCCCCTTAAATGCATCTATGCTAGTCACCTCAACTCCCCCTTGTGCCAGTGAGCTCCACATTCTTACCACTCTTTGGGTCTGCTTCATTCGGCATTGCACTTTTAATATTCTGATGTAGCAACGGCTGGGAGTTGTGCCAGGCCTTGCCCGTTTTCCGCCACTATCCTACCCGGTTTTGGGCAGGGTGGCGGAGGATGATCCGACTCCGTAGGTTTCTCTCGTTAATATGTAAGCAGGGACAATGCTTTCCTCATGGATTAAATCTGGGATCCGTCAGCAACAATGGAAAGCAACAGTAATTTTCAAATATAAGTCGGGGCAGTCTTTAAAGGTAACCACTTTTGACAATCCCTGTTGATTTCACACGAGCAAACTTCAATCCCGCCTCAAACCTCGTACACAGCAACTTGGACAAATCTATTTCTGCAGTCGGCTCTCGATAGCCAGCGCTCCCCTTTTGATCAGACCAGACAGCTCTAGCCTGAGCTTGGTGACTGTGAAAGACTACCGAGGGAGTGTCAGCCGTGGCTCAGTGGGTCGCGCCTCTGAGTCAGAAGGTTGTGGGTGCGAGCCCCACTCCAGAGACTTGAGCACATAATCTAGGCTAACACTCCCAGTGCAGTGCTGAGGGAGTGCTGCACTGTCAGAGGTGCCGTCTTTCAGCTGAGACGTTAAACCGAGGCCCCGTCTGGCCCCTCGGGTGGACGTAAAAGATCCCACGGCACTAGTTCAAAGAAGAGCAGGGGAGTTCTCCCAAGTGTTCCTGACCAATATTTATCCCTCAAACAACATCTGTAAAAAAAACAAATGATCTGGTCATTATCTCATTGCTGTTTGTGGGAGCTTGCTGTGTGAAAATTGGCTGCCGCGTTTCCCACATTACAACAGTGACAACAGAAAAAAATAAAGTACTTTGTTGGATGTAAAGCGCTTTGGGACATTCTGAGGTTGTGAAAGGCACCATATAAATACAAGTTCTCTCTTGCTTCCTTTACTTCTTTAATTCGAACAGTATTTTATTCACACGGCCTGCTCAGTCTTGAACTTTTGAAGTCACGTTGGGTCCAATTTTCAGGAATGCATTTCCCAAGTTTTGAGGTCAGTTCGGTCTCCCCATATGGATTTCCTCAGTGCCACTGGCCTCTCTTTCCTTGGCAGTTTAGCTTAAGTAAATATTTCTTTGCCAATTATAGAAAGGAAGAAAGAGCTTAAAAATATAATAATTCAATTATAATTCTGTATTATAGATTACAGCTGGAACCGGGTACGAAGGAAAAGGCCGATGGACTTGATTTTTTCCACGCTGCTGAGGCCCAGGGTGGGGATATTGTGTGTGAAAGACAGCAGGTCAAGGTTGAAGAGTGGAGATTAATATTCTGGAGTTTTACTTGCTTATCTTTACAGATCAGAATTGTCATAGAATCATAGAAACTTACAGCACGGAAGGAGGCCATTCGGCCTATCGTATCCGTGCCGGCCAACAAAGAGCTGTCCAGCCTAATCCCACTTTCCTGCCCTTGGTCCGTAGCCCTGTAGGTTACGGCACTTCAAGTGCATATCCAAATACTTTTTAAATATGATGAGGGTTTCTGCCTCTACCACCCTTTCAGGCAGTGAGTTCCAGACCCCTCAATTAAATCTCCCCTCAGCCTCCTCCATTCCATAGAAAACAACCCCAGCCTATCCAATCTTTCCTCATAGCTAAAATTCCCCAACCCAGGCAACATCCTCGTAAATCTCCTCTGCACCCTCTCTAGTCCAATCACATCTTTCCTGTAATGTGGTGACCAGAACTGCACGCAGTATTCTAGCTGCGGCCTAACTGGTGTTTTATACAGTTCAAGCATAACCTCCCTCCTCTTATATTCTATGCCTCGGCTAATAAAGGAAAGTATCCCGTGTGCATTCTTAACCACTTTATCTTCCTGTCCTGCTACCTTCAGGGATCTGTGGACATGCACTCCAAGGTCCCTCTGATCCACTGCACAACAGTGGCTACACTCCAAAAGTACTTCATTGGCTGTAAAGTGCTTTGAGATGTCCGGTGGTCGTGAAAGGCGCTATATAAATGTAAGTCTTTCTTTTTTCTCAATGTCCTACCATTTATTGTGTATTCCCTTGCCTTGTTAGCTCTCCCCAAATGCATTACCTCACACTTCTCCAGGCTGAATTCCATGTGCCACTGTTCTGCCCACCGGACCAGTCCATTGATTGTCCCTCAAAAGAAAGGGAAAGATTTGATGGGATCGAGAGAAACTATTTCCTGTGGTGAGGGGAGTTCAGAACAAGGGGGCATAACCTTAAAATTAGAGTTAGACCATTCAGGGGTGATGTCAGGAAGCACTTTTTCACACAAAGGGTAGTGGAAATCTGGAACTCTCTCTCCCCCAAAAGCTTTCAAGGCTGGGGGTCAATTGAAAATTTCAAAATGGAGATTGATAGATTTTTGTTAGGCAAAGGGTATTCAGGGTTACAGAACCAAGGTGGGTAAATGGAGTTAAGGTGCAGATCAGTGGGTAAATGAGTTGCGATACAGATATAGATCTAATTGAACGCCGGAACAGGCTTGAGGGACTGAATGACCTCCTCCTGTTCCTATTAAATGGTGGTTGGGGGGGCGGGGGGAGGGTAGACTTCATGATAGGATAGATTGTGTAGGATCTGTGAATGACTAACTGGGTGGGGTCGAGACCTGGTCTGTGGAAGGAGCGGGATTGGGGACTGAATAATTTTTTTCACAATCCATGGTTTCTCCTGCTCTTAAGATTGCAACATTGATGTAATTAAAGTTTTATTTCATTTGGAAAGCAGTGCCATAGAAAGGAATGGGAAAAATGATGGATCAGAAATATGCCAACACTTGCAGGCTAGTGACTGAGAACAGCATAGCTCCGGGGGTCACCACTGATGGCTTCATCCAACACTCAATAGGAAAAAAAATAAGATGGAATCCAGGGAAGAGCAAGGTCCTAAGGTTTTCGCTAAACATATTGGCACAGTGCGGCAAGATGTTAACACCACGGATTTACCACACCCTAAACACTATGGCACAGTGCGGCAAGATGTTAACACCAGTAATTTACCACACCCTAAACACTATGGCACCAGGGTTTATTTCTAGAGGTATAGAATTGAAAAGTAGGGAAGTTATGCTAAACCTGTATCGAACCTTAGTTAGACCACACTTAGAGTACTGTGTACAATTCTGGTCGCCATATTATAAAAATGATATAGAGGCACTGGAGAGGGTGCAGAGAAGATTTACAAGGATGATACCAGAAATACGAGGGTATACATATCAGGAAAGGATGAACAGGCTGGGTCTCTTTTCTCTTGAAAAAAGTTTGAGGGGTGACCTAATAGAGGTCTTTAAAATTATGAAAGGTTTTGATAGAGTGGATACAGAGAGAATGTTTCCACTTGTGGGGAAGAGCATAACTAGAGGCAATCAATATAAGATAGTCACCAAGAAATCCAATAGGGAATTCAGAAAAAACTTCTTTATCCAAAGAGTGGTGAGAATGTGGAACTCGCTACCACAGGGAGTGGTTGAAGCGAATAGTATAGATGCATTTAAGGGGAGGCAAGACAAGCATATGAGGGAGAAGGGAATAGAGGGTTATGCTGATAGATTTAGAGGATAGATGGGAGGAGCATAAACGCTGGCACGGACTGGTTGGGCCGAATGGCCTGTTTCTGTGCCGTATATCCTATGTAATCTTATGTAGTGCGGCAGATGTTGACACTGGTGATTGACCATATTGCAATCCATCCAGAAGGGAGCGACATTCAGAGAGGTGGTTCGCCCCATACAGAGGAGATGGTCATGATTCTCCTCTTTATTCCGTTCACCCCTGGGCTACACTTGCACACAGCAGCCGTTGGGTTTTGCCGTCGAGAGACTGCTGTTCGAATGATGCGTGCTGCTGCTTATGACACATTTTTTACAAGCCCAAGATTGCACAGTGTCGAGCTGGGTGTGGAGAATGATAAAATAAAACCTGGAATAAAGCACAATCTAACACGATTACTGACAAAAGTATGAGCTGAGACTCTAGTGCTGAGAGCCAAAGCTCAGAACGCTCATTAATGGCTAAACAAACAGATCATCGCAACAGTCTCCAAAGCAATTACCCGCATTCTCATTCTGTTGCTTGCATAAACGACATGGAGAATCAGCTGAGCAGTGAAACTCGAACCGTTTGCATGATGATAAGTATGAATTTTAAACTAACATTCTGTAAAAAGAGCTATGGGTGAAATTGTCTCTCTTGATCATTCTCGGACTCCTCTTTATTCCCCCGCTCAACAACATCAGCAATATCAACTTGCATTTATATAGCGCACTTAGCATTGGAAAACGTCCCAAGGCGCTTCACAGGAGCAATTGTCAGAGAAAAATTGACACCGAGCCACATCAAGGAGATATTGGGACAGATGACCAAAAGCTTGGTCAAAGAGGTAGGTTTTAAGGTGAGTCTTAAAGGAGGAGAGAGAGAGGCGGAGAGGTTTGGAGAAAGAATTCCAGAGCTTAGGGCCCAGGCGGCTGAAGGCACGGCCGCCAATGGCGGAGCGATGGAGATTGGGGATGGACAAGAGGCCAGAATTGGAGGAACGAAGAATTGTTGGAGAGTTCTTGCCTTTTTTATGAAGCCAGTAAGTGAAGTTAGTGAAGCAGGGCTCCCCAGGTGCTGGCCCTGCTTACCAACCTGGTTTTTCTTTAAGATTGGACAGGGAATGTCACTACTGCCAAGCCTGACCAGCAGGATCAGTGAATAATGATCAGGATTCGGGAACACTGCGAGTTTGTTCCTTTCCGTAGCCCGACCTCAAGCAGAATCCCTTTTGCACGAGTGTGATGATTTTTCCATCTCTCACACCATCTGTCCATCCGATGAACTCTTGCCAATTCAGTGTCAAATCATCATAGAATCTTACAGCACAGAAGGTGGCCATTCGGCCCATCGTGCCTGTGCCGGCTCTTTGAAAGAGCGACCCAATTCGTCCCACTCCCCCCTGCAGATTAGGGGAATTTTATGCTCACTAGCAAGAGGGTTGAGACCAGTTGCAACAGACAGATAACTTTAATCAATCTGGGCTGCATTTTGAACACGGGCTCTAGAATTGGAAGGCCAGTATCTGGTGGGGTGTAAATCACAGCCCTTCCTCACCATCGTATTCTGTCTTGAGGTCAGCCAACTCAATAGAGAGCAGGGCGTGAGCTTCCGATGAGGATGGCTGAGTGTTACGCTGTGCGTGTGCGCACTGAGCCATTCATGGGACTGCCTTTTCTCCTTCCAAATTAGTCGATATGAAAGATCGCTGGTCAATAAACAAAAACACTGTCACAATATGTCACTTTTAATAGGTACAGACAGGGGGTGGGGTGACTAGGTTGTGTGGTGGGTTAGGAACATAGGCCCTCGAGCCTGTTCCGCCATTCACTTAGACTCATGACTGATCTGTATCTTCACTCCATTTACCCGCCTTGGTTCCATAACCCTTAATATGTTATTCCTAACAAAAATCTATCAATCTCAGTTTTGAAATTTTCAATTGACTCCCCAGCCGCAACAACTTTTTGGGGGAGAGAGTTCCAGATTTCCACTACCGTTCGTGTGAAGATGTGCTTCCTGACATCACCTCTGAAATACCTAGCTCTAATAAGGTTATGCCCCCCTTATTCTGGACTCCCCCACCAGAGGAAACAGTTTCTATCTAGCTACCCTTTCAAATAATTTAATCATCTTAAACTCCTCAATTAGATCACCCCTTCATCTTCTATACTCAAGGGAATAGAAGCCCACTCTATGTAATCTGTTCTCACAATTTAACCCTTTTAGCCCTGGTGTCATGCTGCATCTAAACTGCAGGGCTATGGGGAAAGATCAGGGGAGTGGGTCTAATTGGACAGCTCTTTCAAAGAGCTGGCACAGGCACGATGGGCCAAATGGACTCCTTCTGTGCTGTAAGATTCTATGATTTGACATTGAATTGGCAATCTTACACTTAGAGTTCATAGGATAGACAGATGGTGTGCGAGATCATCACACTCAGGCAAGAGGACAAATCTGCTCTGAGGTCGAAATCGAAACACATTGCTGGGGGAATAGCAGAATGATTTTTGTAAATTTTAATTCATTTTCGGGATGTGGGCATTGCTGGCAAAGACGGCATTTATTGCCTGTCCTGTGCTGCCCTGAGAAAGCTGAGGGGTGACCTAATTCAGGTCTTTAAAATTATGAAGCGGTTCGATAGGGTAGACGTAGAGAAGATGTTTCCACTTGTGGGGGAGACCAAAACTAGGGACCATAAATAAATGACAGTCACCAATAAATCCAATCAGGAATTCAGGCGCAACTTCTTTACCCAAAGAGTGGTGAGAATGTGGAACTCGCTACCACAGGGAGTGGTTGAGGCGAATAGTATAGATGCATTTAAGGGGAAGCTAGATAAGCACATGAGGGAGAAAGGAATAGAGGGATATACATTTAGGGTTAACACTGGAATGGACCAGTTGAGCCGAATGGCCTACTTCTATGCTGTAAATTCTAAATATAGAGTTTTAACTACATCTAGCCATGATCTGAGTGTGCTTGATACAGCCAATTGTGGCCCAAACTGGGAAGGCGTTCCATTCCCCAGGGCTAACATCCCTCACCTCGCTGAGTATAAAATTCGGCAAAGAAAGATTAAGTCCAGGCTAATGATGTTGATAAATTATTTGAACAAATGTCATGCAGGCTTGTTGTTGCTCATTTTACAAATGACAGAGATTGAACGGCAAACTGGGTTGTCCGCATCAATTATACAGAGGAGGCAGAGATGTTTGTTTCTTCTTCTGCCACTAGCCTTTGGCCTAGCTTCGCTATCTCCAGCTTAATCTAACAAACTCAACTGCCCTTCTCTAATTAGCAGAATTAATGGTCCGTTGATTGGATGAAAGCGTTAACCTAATTTCTCCTCTTTAAAAAAAAGCATAAAACGCCAAGATTCCGAAATGTATCATCCCAATTTATTGCATGCAATATTCAATTAGATGCTACGATTTGAATGACTGCTTAATTTTTTCCGCCTTTGAGGTTATTTTTTTCAGGTGGTGCGATGGTGGGTGAACATCGAGTTGTCACAAAGAGGAATATTGTCCAAAGTGTGTCAGAAAGGGAGTGCTTTAAAGCGCCGGAACTTTCTGAAGGATTATTAGTCATCCACACGCCAGAGAGACAGGAGGAATATATAACAGCTCATTTTTCAAAGTCTTCCTGCTGGTTTAAATTAAAATTAAATTAGATATTAAAAAACATAGCAATTATCAAAACACACACAGTTTAGAATTGATGTACAGGTCTGTCCAGGCCGAGATTCAAGGCTGCAATGAGCAAGGTGTGGATGGAGAGCAAGGATTGACCCTCCCCTTTAAGAATTGGCTGGTGCCAGTGTGTCTGTGTTCCATTGCTGACTGACATCACAAGAGCTTCGCCAGCGCTCTGAGGTAGCGCCTCGCTCCTCAGCGTTAGCGCCTTAAGAGATGTGTGTAGCGCCTGATTTAGCACTCCAATCACCTCGAGGGGCGATAGAAGCCAAGTTTGCAGTCAGGAGGCGATAATTAGCACCAGGCGCTAAACTTTGCGCCCGGCCAATCATTGCGTCCCAAACGGGGCGATACCGAAATATCTCCCGCTATGTGTCGCCTCATAATGTTTTATAAGGGGTGATTGATCTGGTTTCTGAATTAGTGGGTCCTTCAATTCAAACTTAAAGATCAGGCCTGACCTACCCTGATGGCTCACTTGATCAATACATCTGGGGGGAAAAATTGGGTCGCGCCCCCTTTGGGGCGCTAACTTCGCTGGGGCGCTACTTTTAGCACCCCCGCGGCCGAAATTCACCGGTAGCGCCCAAGAGGGAGGCGGGGCGCTACTGGAAGCGCCTCCCTCTTGGGGCGCTGCGAGTGAATATCGCGGCGCTATGTGCCGCAGCGCCACGTTCTGCGGCACGTCGTGCCGCGGTACTGCAGGCTTTCCTCCCTTATTAAAGGGGAGGGGCCTAGTGCAGCGCAACCCTGGGGCCCAGCTGGGCCACCAGGGATCGGAGTGCCGGCAAAAGAGCCCGGCACTCAAGAGAAGTGCCAGGCTCACGGAGCGCAGCCGGCACTCCGCGGGTGGGCTTCAGAGGAGGCCAGGACGGCAGAGGGGGAAGGTGCTGGCAGGCGGCCAGCAACAAAAATGGCCACCCGGCACCTCCCCTTTAATTTGCGTCGTCCCGGCTGCAGGTAGGCCCCCCTGACCCCGTCGGACAGAGCGTCCAGCGGTAAGTCAGGGGGCGCTACCGAAGATCGTGGCCAGGGCGCGAGCGGGGCGCTGCGCACAGCGATGATGTCATCGCCGGCGGCACAGCGCTGCGGGGCGCTAATGGTTACCGCCGCCGCTAACCTCCCGCTGAATTTCGCGGGAAGCATTGGCGGTGCCGTGCCCAGGTGCTAGTTGCTTTGCGCCCCGTTAGCGCCCTAGGGCGTGAATGGGAGGTGCAACCGGATTTGTAGGCCCTGGAGTCTAGGTTCAATGTCTGGTCTTCACTGAAATGCACAGCCTGAAATGGTGGTTTAAGAAGATTCAATGGCAACTTTCAAAAGGTCAGATATTCAAATAATTAGATACACACTTGAAAAGAAAAAAATTGCAGGGATGTGGGAAAAGGGCAGGGAAGTGGGACTAATTGGATAGCTCTTACAAAGAGCTGGCACAGGCACTGTGATATACATGGGTAGAACAAATGAAGGACAGAGACAGGATAAGTTGCTAGTCCATGTGCTTGCTTTATTAAGCCAGAACGAACTGAGCATGCTCATACCAAACACATTACACTGCTTTCCCCCTTAAAAAAAAGTACATATTCCCCTCTCAAATACAACAAAACTATGGTTCCACCTTTCCCAGCATTACATGGACCACATAACAAAAATTCCTGACTTTTTTTTAAAATGAATTACAAACCTTACAAATGAACTACAAATCCAGTTTAATAACAGGTTTGCGGAGCCTTCCTGATCTCCTTACAGAAGGTTGTGGTGTTGAACCAATTTTCGGGCTGTTTTGTTCTGGCTCCGAACTCAAAGATGATCCTGTTTCTATCTCAGATTTGTTTGATAGCAAAATACTGCAGATGCTGGAAATCCGAAATAACAACAGAAAACGCTGGAAAAACTCAGCAGGCCAGGCAGCATCCGTAGAGAGAGAAAGAGAGTTGACGTTTCAGGTCGATGACCTTTCATCAGAAAGGTTCTGATGAAAGGTCATCGACCTGAAACGTCAACTCTCTTTCTCTCTCTACGGATGCTGCCTGGCCTGCTGAGTTTTTCCAGCGTTTTCTGTTGTTATTTCAGATTTGTTTGAACCTGGTACTTCAGTTTCTGAAGTCTGAACGGAGTCAAACTCATGTATGAGTTCATGATCAAGTGGTTTAAGATCATGTCTTGGTTCCTCTCTAGCAGAGATCATTTAATCTACATGAACATTTTGGATTTTGTCACCAATTTCAACCTAATATCTCTTGGTTCCATCAACCTCTACTATGGTTCCTACATCCCACTTGTGTGAACTCGACTTGCCAGGGGGACTGAGAACATGAACACACTCATTTTGTTTGAAACTGCATTCTTTCTGATTGCTGTCATAATAATGTTTCTGACTCAACTGTTTCTGTTCAACTCTTGAGGTCAAATTTGGTTGAACAAGACTCAATCGTGTTCTCAATCTCCTCTTCATCAAGAGTTCTGCTGGGGTATATCCAGTTTTAGTGTGTGGAGTAGTTCTGTACTTCAGCAAGAAATTTGCCAAACGTTGCTTCATGCTGAGTTCCGAACAACCCTGCAACACTTGCTTTTTGAGAGCTTCTTTCACTATTCTGACTGACCTTTTGGCTGCTCCGTTTGAAGCTGGATGATATGGTGGAACGAGAAGTTTGATACCATTCCATTTCATGAATTCTTGGAATAGAGCAGAACGGATTTGAGGGCCATTGTCAGAAACAAGCTCTTCAGGTAAGCCATGACATGCTCAGTTCGCTCTGGCCCAATAAAGCAAGCGCATGGACTAGCAACTCATTGTGTCTCCGTCCTTCATTTGTTCTACCCATGTATATCACATTTTGGCGATGAGGATGGGATCCCAAAACCATTTTTAGGGATCTCAACTCATCTAGGGTACATTCAGTTGTAGTATTTGAACCCATGTGTTTCACTTCAATCCACTTTGAGTGACTATCTACAAGTACCAGGAAATAATCATTTGCTTTCTCACAGAAGTCGACATGTACTCTCTGAAAAGGTCGACTTGGCCAAGATCAGGGTTGTAGTGGAGTTTTGGATGGTTTGCTTCTGCAATTTTGGCAAACGCTGTATTTGCTGACAAGTGATTCAAGATCACTGTCCAATCCAGGCCAGTAAACAAAGCTTCTTGCAATTGATTTCATACTGACGATCCCTGGAGTTCAGTGAAGTCCATGAAGTTCGGCCAGAATTCTATCTCTCAAAGAAGTAGGTACCACCACTCTGTTTCCCCATTTGCTACAACCTTGCTCACAAGACAATTTAGTACGGCGGTTATGGAATAGTTTCAATTCTGTGTCCTTCCATGATCCCTAAAAATGGCTTTGGGATCCCATCCTCGTCGCCAAAATGTGATATACGTGGGTAGAACAAATGAAGGACAGAGACACAATAAATTGCTAGTCCATGTGCTTGCTTTATTGGGCCAGAGCGAACTGAACATGCTCACACCAAACCATGTGATAATAAATTACAGGCACGATGGGCCAAATGGACTCCTTCTGTGCTGTATGAGTTAGCTAATCACATACTACAATTGGTACCAAGACATAGAAACATAGAAAAATAGGAGCAGGATTAGACCATTCGGCCCTTCGAGCCTGCTCCGCCATTCAACATGATCATGGCTGATCCTCTATCTCAATACCATATTCCTGCTCTCTCCCCATACCCCTTGATGCCTTTTATGTCTAGAAATCTCTCTCTCTCCTTCTTAAATATATTCAGTAACTTGGCCTCCACAGCTGTCTGTGGTAGAGAATTCCACAGGTTCACCACCCTCTGAGTGAAGAAATTTCTCCTCATCTCAGTCCTAAATGTCCTACCCCATATCCTGAGACTGTGACACCTCGTTCTAGACCCCCCAGCCAGGGGAAACATCCTCCCTGCATCCAGTCTGTCTAGCCCTGTCAGAATTTCATACATTTCCACGAGATCCCCTCTCATTCTTCTAAACTCTAGTGAATACAGGCTTAGTCGACCCAATCTCTCCTCATACGACAGTTCTGCCATCCCAGGAATCAGTCTGGTGAACCTTCGCTGCACTCCCTCTATGGCAAGTATATCCTTTCTTAGGTAAGGAGACCAAAACTGCACACAGTACTCCAGGTGTGGTCTCACCAAGGCCCTGTATAACTGTAGTAAGACATCTTTCCTCCTGTACTCAAATCCTCTTGCAATGAAGACTAGGCAGAGAAAAAGCAATCAGCCATTTCCTGCTTGCCATCCAATCTTCGGGGTGAGTGTTTGTGTTGGGTGAGGACAGGATTGGGTTTCGCTATTGTGCCAACCCCAACCTCTCCCCACCTGCCCACCCCCACCCCCACAGCCCGCACTTGACTATTCTGCTGACACTCATTGTCTAGGTTCACACAGGAGAACTGGTCACTGGGCAAAGCATCCAGGGAACTGTAGCCCAGCGTCAGCCAATGCCTTCAGGACAGGAAGAGAGAGAAGTGGGTCAATTAAATTAAGTTGACCTTCTTCCCAAATGTCATGGTCGAATTAGCTCCGAGAGGATGTGCCACCAGCTGGCAGTTGATTGGTGAGCACTGGAATATCCTCGAGCTGCCACTTCGATTGTGATATTAATGAGTGCAGGTTGCAGGTTGGTGTAGCTGAAAAATGCCATTTTATGTGTTCCTTTCATTCCTCTGAGCAAATGTACTGCTTGGTGTGCTGCACAGCCACACAACACAATTTTCCAGCTTTGATCCCTGCTCTGTGCTGAGATAGTTCGTCTCAACTGCAGCATAGGAACATTAGGAACAGGAGGAGGCCATTCAGCCCCTCGATTCTGCTCCACCATTCAATTAGATCATGGCTGATCTGCACCTCAACTCCATTTTCCTGCCTTTGCTCCATATCTCTTGATACCCTAAACCTAACAAACATCTACCGCTCTCAGTCTTAAGAGCTCCAATTGTCTCAGCACCCTTTGGGAGAGAGAATTCCAGATTTCCATTACCCTTGGTGTGAAGAACTGCTTCCTGATTTCGCTCCTGGCTCTAATTTTAAGATTGTGTCCCCTTGTTCTCGATTCCCCCACCAGAGGAAATAGTTTCTCCGTATCTACCCCATCGAACTCTTTTAACATTTTAAACACCTCCATCAGATCACCCCTCAATCTTCTATACTCAAGGGAATACAAGATAAGTTTATGCAACCTGTCCACATAGATTAACCCTCTAAGTCCTCCTCCAAGGTCAACATATCCTCCTCTGAGGTGCGGTGTCCAAAACGGATCGCTGCAGGGAGCCACAAGTGGCCTCCGTACCCTTGAGCCTAGGAAGGGAAAAAAATCTGGCAGCGTTCCCATTCCTGATCGCTATCCAATATCCTCCCTGCCTTAAGGAAAAGGCTTGTGTGTTAGGGATTGCCATCTCCGGCTGGACATAGTCCTGGAGGTGTCACCACATGACCTCCTGCCACCAACTGCCCCTCCCCCACACTCCGGCCCACATGTCCATACTCACGGCGCCCTGCCTTCAGAACGCGTACAGGCTCTTCCCCCATTGGATGATTCTTGACTGTCAGTCAAACAGCTTTTCTTTTAACCCCCAAGTCCAATATTTTTCAAACTAGTAAAACAAATGTTCAAATTTTAAAAAAAGTCACTATTTTTTTTATTGCCCCTGTGATTTTTCTCCCTGGGTTTGCTCGCTGCGGTGTCCTGGAGATTAGTCTTTAACTCCTCGAGACTCCAGGGCAATCCTGAAGGGTTGGCAACCCTATTGTGTGTGTGGCTGTTGGTCGAGCAACTAGATCAGGTGATTTTTTAAATTTTTATTCGTTCACGAGATGTGAGCGTCGCTGGCACGACCAGCATTTATTGCCCGTCCCTACTTGCCCTTGAGAAGGTGGTGGTGAGCCGCCTCCTTGAACCGCTGCAGTCCGTGTGGTGAAGGTACACTTCTTTGTAGCGGTTTGGTACAACTCAGAGGGCTGTTAAGAGTCAACCACATTGCTGTGGGTCTGGAGTCACATATAGGCCAGACCAGGTAAGGACGGCAGATTTCCTTCCCTAAAGGACATTAGTGAACCAGATGGATTTTTACGACAATCCGATATTTTCATGGTCATCGTTACTGATACTAGCTTTTATATTCCAAATTTATGTAATTAACTGAATTTAAATTCCCCAGCTGGTGGGATTTGAACTCATATCTCCGGATCATTAGTCCAGGCCTTACTGGATTACTAGTACCAGTAACATAACCACTATGCTACCGTACCCGAAATGCTGCAGTGCCCTCTGCAGTCAGTCTGCTGACACTCACTGGCCAGCCTCACAAGTGAAGAAGGCATTCATTAGATACTAGCTATGGAACATCCCTCAAGCACAAGAGAGATAGAGAGCGAGGGAGTTAAAAATGAAGAAAGCCATTTTGTTAGAGGAAATTGAACTAAGAGAGATGTTGCCACGTTAATAAAAACAATCCATTTCATGTCTGGCAGCATTTCTAAATCTAAATTACCTCAATACATCTACTGGTGGTTCATTAACTAGGTAAAAAAAAATATATATATCTATATCTGAATAGACCAATCACAAGGCACCAATCTATTTATTAGAGCCTCGGGCTTGAAGCATTGTCCGAGGTCTTCATCAGAGCTCCCCATCTCTGTAAAAGCTATTATTTCAGAAACAAGCTCCTGCTTGTTTTATTTAAGCAGACCTAACAGACAGGTCCTCTAAATTGCCAGATATTCTTCACTTGGTGGCCTCTGTCACTCGGGCTATCATGAAGGATCATTTCGCACCAACGTCGGGATGACCTTCTCGAGACCTCATGAGCACAAAGACCGAGTCCCGAATTGAACGGTACCTGCTCCCAGGGTAAACAAGGTGCAGCAACAACAACAACTTGTACTTGTATAGCGCCTTCAACATAGTAAATCTTAGAAAAGAGTCAGAGAGAGAGAGAAAGAGAGAGAGAGAGAGAGAGAGAGACAGACTTGGGTCCGTGAAAAAGAAAGAAAATGCGCTTTCTTCACTTAATGTTACTTCAATCTACAAAAAAAAAGATGAATTTTGAAGCCAACTGATTAGCTACACTGAGAAAACATCACTGCTAATTGTGCGCACCTGTGAGACAGATTTTAATTTCTAACACCTTTGAGCTAGAGAAGGAGAGAAAGACACAAATATAAAGGCAGACGAGCAGTTTTTCATAACTCTAATTTGATTTTTTTTTAATGAATTTTGAAAGCAAGGGAGAGTCAAAAGGAGAGGGAAGGATGGTAACTGGTTGAGGATGAGGGGATCCTTAGCCACTTGGCACCGATATTATGGGGGAAATGAGTGGAAGTGGGCAAAGTGGATGGAAGATTAAGGGCGAGGTTAGTAACAGCAGAGCAAGTGGGAGGGGGGGATGTGTGGGTCGTTCAAACAACAACAACAACTTGTATTTATATAGCGCCTTTAACGTAGTAAAACGTCCCAAGGCGCTTCACAGGAGTATTATAAGACAAAAAATTTGACACCGAGCCACATGAGGAGATATTAGGGCAGATGACCAAAAGCTTGGTCAAAGAGGTAGGTTTTAAGTAGCGTCTTAAAGGAGGAAAGAGAGGTAGCGAGGCGGAGAGGTTTAGGCAGGGAATTCCAGAGCTTAGGGCCTAGGCAGCTGAAGGCACGGCCACCAATGGTTGAACGATTATAATCATGGATCCGCAAGAGGCCAGAATTAGAGGAGCACAGATATCTCGGGGGGGGTGGGGGGGGGGGGGGGGGGCTGAAGGAGATTACAGAGATAGGGAGGGGCGAGGACATGGAGGGATTTGAAAACAAGAATGAGAATTTAGAAATCGGGGCGCTGCTTAACTGGGAGCCAAAGATGAAGAAGGGTTGGACTACTGATGAGAGGGTGATAGGAAGGTGAAGGGAGGTCTGAATGGTTGACCAGTGAAGAGTTTCTGGGGATCTGAAAGCTGAAATTACTGTGGATCTTGCAGTTATATAACAAAGCTTTTCTTTACACTGTTTGTAAAAAGCTAAATCTTTCCTTTCTTGTTGAATTTAATAGGTTCTAATCAAAATGGCTGGTGAGAGTAATTTTGTAGCAACTGTTTAACTCAATTTCATATGGGTGGATGACAAAAGAACTGGCCAATCAGAGTGTCCCCGTAATAATGCTCATTTTATACTTCTCGAGTAGCTGGTAAGCCAATCAAACAGAATGAAGAATGAAGATTTCATTAATCCAACTGTGGAGTGCACAGACCTTTAGATTAGTGGCTCGGTGAAATTTGATAAAAGCTCGCTTTCCTGTGGATTCTGAAATGAAGAAACAGATTGATCATCACTTTTTGCTGGAGCAAGGCATCCCACCAAGTAAGCACCGAAGACAAGGAGCTTGGCAGAATGTCACAGAACGTGCAAAATAAGGCTCGATTACAACCATCCCATGTCAATGCAACCATCCCACATACTGCCAGCGAATGCAGAAAAAGTTTAATGACCTCTCCTAGTATTATGTAAATGGTGAAAAGCTAGCAACAGTGGAGGTCCAAAGAGATTTAGGGGCCCATGTACATAGATCACTAAAATATAGTAGTCAGGTACAAAAAATAATCAAAAAAGGCTAATGGAATGTTAGCCTTTATAACTAGAGGGCTGGAGTATAAAGGGGAGGAGGTTTTGCTACAGCTATACAAAGCCCTGGTTAGACCACATCTGGAGCGCTGTGTACAGTTCTGGGCACCGCACCTTAGAAAGAATATATTGACCTTGGGATGAGTGCAGCGCAGATTCACCAGGCTGTGACCAGGGCTCCAAGGGTTAGATTATGAGGAGAGATTACATAAACTAGGCTTGTATTCCATGGAATATAGAAGATTAAGGGGTGATTTGATTATGGTTTACAGGATTTTAGAAGGATTGATAGAGTAGAGAGAAACTTTTTCCGCTGGTGGGGGAGTCTAGGTCAAGGGGACAGAATCTTAAAATCAGAGCCAGGCCATTCAGGAGAGAAATTAGGAAACACTTCTTCACGCAATGGGTGGCACTCCCTCCCACAAAAAGCAGTAGATGCTAGCTCAACTAATAATTTCAAATCTGAGATCGCTTGAATTTTGCTAGACAAGGGCATAAAGGATATGGAGCCAAGGCAGGTGGATGGAATTAAGATACAGATCAGCCATGATCTCATTGAATGGCAGAACAGGCTTAAGAGGCTGAATGGCCTACTCCTAAGTTCCTAAACAACAACAACAACTTGTATTTATATAGCGCCTTTAACGTATTAAAATGTCCCAAGGCACTTCACAGGAGTATTATAAGACAAAAAATTTGACACCGAGCCACATAAGGAGAAATTAGGGCAGGTGACCACGCTCGATCAGCTCCGATGGACGGGTCACATCGTCCGCATGCCCGATACGGGACTCCCAAAACAAGCGCTCTACTCGGAGCTCCGACACAACAAGAGAGCCCCAGGTGGTCAGAGGAAAAGCTTCAAGGACACCCTCAAAGCCGGCTTGAAAAAGTGCAACATCCCCACTGACACCTGGGAATCCCTGGGCCAAGACCGCACAAAGTGGAGGAGAAGCATCCGGGAAGGCGCCGAACACCTCGAGTCTCTTCGCCGGGAGCAAGCGGAAGCCAAGCACAAGGAGTGCACGTCAACCCAAGCACCCCACCCACCCGCCCCTTCAACCACCGTCTGCCCCACCTGTGACAGAGACTGTAGGTCCCGCATTGGACTCATCAGTCACCTGAGAACTCATTTTTAGTGTGGAAGCAAGTCATCCTCGGTTCCGAGGGACTGCCTAAGAGAGAGAGAGGTCAAAGAGGTAAGTTTTAAGAAGTGTCTTAAAGGAGGAAAGGGAGATAGAGAGGCGGAGAGGTATAGGCAGGGAATTCCAGAGCTTAGGGCCAAGGCAACAGAAGGCACGGCCACCAATGGTTGAGCGATTATAATCAGGGATGCTCAAGAGGGCAGAATTAGAGGGGCGCAGATACCTCGGGGGGTGGTGGGGCTGGAGGAAATTACAGAGATAGGGAGGGGTGAATATCGCCCTATCTTAAGATGAAGATGAAGGACATATATGGTGAGTTGTAAAGTACCAAAAATTGCAGTATTAATGCAACAAAATGAATGAATTTACAGGTTCCAATTCAGCCTATCTGAATCCACACACAGCTCTAATTGTTTTGATGAAACATGCACACACTAGCAAGGAGTTCAGGGTTTATGTTTTGCTTATTTCTTCTTTTCCTATGCAATTCTGAATGAGTTTCTCTTAATTGGTCTTTAGTAAATCCTTCAAAAAGCTTCTTTCTACTGATGGAAGCAAGACCCAGAGGAGGGCAAACAGTCAGCCGTTGCTTACTAATGGTCTCCTCCCCGATTTACACGTGCCTAATCTATCTATTAAAATTTACATTTAGAGAAAAATATCTGCTCCCCCTCCATTCTTCCTCTATGGACTCTCTGATACACTATAATACAGACACTTATGATTTCTACTGTTATCACGAAAACACTGGTACAATTTCAACCACATGCTCAACAAGATACATAAGGCATAGGAACATAGTAACGTGGGAACAGGAGGAGGCCATTCAGCCCCTCAAGCCTGTTCTGCCATTCATTTAGATCATGGCTGATTAACTCCATCCACCCGCCTTGGTCCTGTAACACTTAATACCCTTGCCGAACAAAAATCTTTCAATCTCAGTTTTGAAATTTTCAACTGACCCCCAGCCTCAACAGCATTTTTTTTGGGGGGGTTGGGGGGGGGGGGGAGAGATCTAAATTTCCACTACCTTTTGTGTGAAGAGGTGGTTCCTGACATTACCCATGAATGGCCTAGCTCTAATTTTAAGGTCAGGTCCCCTTGTTCTGGACTCCTCCACCAATGGAAAGAGTTCCTCTCTCTCTACCCTATCAACCCCTTTAATCATCTTAAAACACCTCAATTAGATCATCCCTTAATCTTCTATCTTCAAGGGAAAACATTTAAGGAAATACATGAGGAACATTTGAACATGACAGACCAGAAAAGACTATTGCTGTTGTTACAAGATTAAGGTCTTGCCTTCGATTTTCTTTTGGGTTCTAGTCACTTATGCAAGTGGTCTGTGCATCTTATGTTCAGAAGCATGCCTGTACTCCCCAATATTTAACTAAATGATAGCATGACCCTGGTGTCTAACAATTATCCCCTTGTGATCTGAACCAGATATTCTTGCCTTTCACAGATGCCTCCACGTGCTACCTCAAACTTCTCGAAGACAGGCAGAGAGAACACTTGGTAAAGCAAGGGCAGATACGAAATGTTAACCTGCTTTATTTCACAGCTAGTGAACAGAGTAAAAATTCTGATCAAACTCATTTAGTTTGACCAGCACAACTCGACTTTGTCTAACAATACAAAAATAATGAACACGCCATGTTTCCCCACATCAGTGGGTCATCTCATTTTACCTAAACAAAGAAACTCCGAACTACCCTCTTGTATTGTTTTTCTGAGCCTGGCCACAGGTTGCTCTTGCAGCTTTCTGTTTTAAAGAAAGAAAGACTTGTATTTATATAGCGCCTTTCACGACCACCGGACATCTCAAAGCGCTTTACAACCAATGAGTACTTTTGGAGTGTAGTCACTGTTGTAATGTAGGAAACACGGCAGCCAATTTGCGCACAGCAAGCTCCCACAAACAGCAATGTGATAATGACCAGATAATCTGTTTTTGTCATGTTGATTGAGGGATAAATATTGACCAAGACACTGGGGAGAACTCCCTTGCTCTTCTTCGAAATTGTGCCATGGGATCTTTTACGTCCGTTAAGAAACGTATTGCCCCTGTGTTCAGAGCCAAAAGGGAAGGTATGCCTTGCTGAGTGCCCAGGACCAGAGGCTCCCAACACAATGGGCAGGAGATGTTTATTGATTACAGTGACAAGCTAATTAATTGCTTGTTGTTTACAGTCTTTGAGGAAAACAACATCTTGTCCATTAATTACTTTTTCTCTAGGTGTTTTTTATTTAATAAACTTGTGTGAGTATACATTGCTTCAAAAACACAACATTTAAAAATAACTCTTTTTCTAAATCCTTTTCGTCAAAAAATCGCAAAATCTGACCCTTCCCAATGGCTGGAAAATATCAAATTTCCTGATACTTCTTATACCATTCTACTACTACTTTTTCTCTGGGTATTTATCCACTCATAGGAACATTGCAACAGGCCATTCAGCCCCTCGAGCCTGTTCCAGAAAATAATCAAAAAGGCTAATGGAATGCTAGCCTTTATATCTAGAGGACGAGAATACAAGGGGTTAGAAGTTATGCTGCAGCTGTACAAAGCCCTGGTTAGACCACACCTATTGACCTTGGAGTGAGTGCAGCGTAGGTTTTCCAGAATGATACCTGGACTTCAAGGGTTAAGTTACGAGGAGAGATTACGCAAATTGTATTCCTCAGAGTTTAGAAGGTTGAGGGGTATTTGCCTTGGAGGCGGTGCAACAAAAGTTCACCAGATTGATTCCTGGGATGAGAGGGCTGTCATATAATGAGAGAATGTGTAGAATAGGCCTATACTTTTTGGAGTTTAGAAGAATGAGAGGTGATCTCATTGAAACATATAAGACTCTGAAGGGGATTGGCAGTGTCTAGAACTAGGGGACATAGTCTCAGGATAAGGGGTCGGCCATTTAAGACCGAGATGAGGAGGAATTTCTTCACTCAGAGGGTTGTGAATCTTTGGAATTCTCTGCCCCAGAGGGCTGTGGATGCTAAGTCTTTGAGTATATTCAAGGCTGAGATAGATAAATTGTTGGATGCTAATGAAATCAAAGGATATGGGGATCGGGTGGGAAAGTGGAGTTGAGGTCGAAGATCAGCCATGATCTTATTGAATGGTGGAGCAGGCTCGAGGGGCCGTATGGCCGACTCCTGTTCTTATTTCTTATGTTATGTTCTTATGGGAAAGTATTCCATTGCTCGACAATATCTTCCCTCCAATGCCTTAATGAGTATAAAAGAATCATTTTATTCAACTCACTGGCAAGGCTCTTCAGTCTAACACCTTTCACTCAACAAAACAAGATACCTTTCACTAAATAATTCAAAACAAAATCATTAACTATAACCAGATATGGGCTCTACTCACAAACTATCTGCGATTCTGTCATCACTTAGATCAAGTGATTTGGCTCAAAACCTTTCTGCTGTGTGCGGCATGCAAAATTATGTAAATTATCCTATTTTCTCAAGTTACACACTATAAATCAGGGTTAAACAGCAGACAAGCACGCTCGAAAATACAGATTACAGGACTTTCCATCAATGTTCAAATTACCCCAGCAGATAAAAATAATGATGTGGCGTCTGGGGAAATGAACTGGCCACTTGGCCCCATTTTCACTGGGAATGAGACGGTAGTGGGTCGGAAATCACGGCGCACCATGTACCACCTTGTTCACATCGGGACTGGCCTGCCACGACTTTAGAGCCGGCCAAGAAACAGACCTACTCGAACATGCAAATTGGGGGCCTATGCTGTCGGACGGATTCCAATTTCACCTCTAAGTCAGAATGTTGTGGATTCAAGTCCCACTCCAGAGACTTCAGCACATATAACTTAAGCTGACACTCCCAGTGCCAGTACTGAGAGAGTGCAGCAGTGTTGGAGATGCTGTCATTCGGAGTAGATATTAAACCGAGGCCTTGTCTGCTCTCTCAGGAGGACGTCAAAGATCCCATGGCACAATTTAGAAGAAGAGGGTAAGTTCTCTCTGGTGTCCTGGATAAAATTTATCCTTCAACCAACATCACTAAAATATAAATGATCTGGTCATTTATCACATTGCTGTTTGTGGGTGCTTGCTGTGCATAAATCAGCTGCCGTGTTTCCTGCATTAAAAGTGACTACACTTCAAAAGTAGGGGTGATGAGTGAATGGGACTTGGTGCGAGTTAGGATAGAAACCAGAGAGTAGGAATAAACGGATCATTTTCGGGTTGGCAGGCTGTAACTAGTGGGGCACCGCAAGGATCAGTGCTTGGGCCTCAGCTATTCACAATCTACATCAATGATTTGGATGAGGGGACCAAATGTAATATATCCAAATGTGCTGATGATACAAAGCTGGGTGGTAATGTAAGTTGTGAGGAGGATGCAAGGAGGCTTCAAGGGGATATCGACAGGCTTAGTGAGTGGGCAAGAACATGGCAAATGGAATATAATGTGGAGAAATGTGAAGTTATCCACTTTGGTAGGAAAAATAGAAATAGTATTTTTAAATGGTGAGAGATTGTGAAATATTGGTGTTCAGAAGGACCTGGGTGTCCTTGTACAAAAATCACTGAAAGGTACAGCAAGCAATTGGGAAAGCAAATGGTATGTTGGCCTTTATTACAAGGGGATTTGAGTATAAGAGTAAAGACGTCTTACTGCAATTAAATAGGGCCCTGGTGAGACCACACCTGGAGTATTGTGTACAGTTTTGGTCTCCTTACCTAAGGAAGGATATACTTGCCATAGAGGGAGTGCAACAAAGGTTCACCAGACTGGTTCCTGGGATGGGGGGGGGGGGGGGGGGGGGATTGTCCTATGAGGAGAGATTGAGTAGCCTAGGCCTATATTTTCTAGAATTTAAAAGAATGAGAGGTGATCTCATTAAAACATACAAAATTCTTACAGGACTTGACAGGGTAGATGCAGGGAGGTGTAGGGAGGATGATTCCCCTGGCTGGAGAGTCTAGAACCAGGGGTCACAGTCTATGAATAAGGGGTCGGTCATTTAGGACTGAGATGAGGAGAAATTTCTTCACTCAGAGGGTGGTGAATCTTTGGAATTCTCTACCCCAGAGGGCTGTGGAGGCTCAGTCGTTGAGTATATTCAAGACAGAGATCGATAGATTTTTGAATATTAAGGGAATCAAGCGATATGGGGATAGTGCAGGAAAGTGGAGATGAGGAAGAAGATCAGCCATGATCTTATTGAATGGCAGAGCAGGCTCGAAGGGCCAAATGGCCGACTCCTGCTCCTATTTCTTATGTTCTGATGATGTAAAGCACTTTGGGATGTCCTGAGGTTGTGAGAGGCACTATATCAATGTAATTTTGCTGTTCCACTGGGCACAGCAATCATTCTGCCTGGTGGAACTGAGCGTTCAGCAGCTTATCCAGTTGTCCTTAAAAGGACCGCTGAAGGCCACTCTAGAAACATGCTCCTCTTGGCCCCACTTCTGGCTCGGCACTGCGGAGGAGCTGCCAGATCATAGCGCCCCGCCCCCCCCCCCTTCCCCCCACGTCACCAGAGATGAGGTCAGACCCTGAAAATGGTTCAGGCCTCTTGTTAGTGCATTACTCCACCCATTGTCCGGCTGATATGCACACAAGACAAAAATCACTCCCGAAGCACTTAATCTGTCCTTTCACCTTCCACCCTGCGTAAACTTGAGCTTATCCAAACTCTGCTGCCCATATCCTAACTCACACCAAATCCTGTTCACCCATCGCCCCTGTGCTAGCTGAACTACATTGGCTCCCAGTCCGATTACATCTCGATTTTAAAATTCTCATCCTTGTCTTCAAATCCCTCCATTACAACGTTTCCTACATTACAACAGTGACTGCACTTCAAAAAGTGCTTCATTGGCTGTAAAACGCTTTGGGACATCCGATGGTCATGAAAGGCGCTATATAAATGCAAGCCTTTCTTTTTTTCTCTTTCTCCATGGCCTCGCCCCCTCCCTCTCTCTGTAACCTCCTCCAGCCCTACAACCCTCCAAGATCTCTGCGCTCCTCCAATTCTGGCCCCTTGCGCATCCCCGATTTTAATCACTCCACCATTGGTGGCCGTGCCTTCTGTTGCCTCGGCCCTAAGCTCTGGAATTCCTTTCCTAAACCTCTCCGCCTCTCTCTCCTCCTTTAAGACGCTCCTTAAAACCTGCCTCTTTGACTAAGCTTTTGGTCACCTGTTGTAATTTCTCCTCATGTTGCTCGGCATCAAAATTTGTTTGATAATCCTCCAGTGAGGCTCCTTGGGACATTTTACTATATTAAAGGCGCTATGTAAATGCAAGTTGTTGTTGTAGATTTGGGTTAGTAACCTCTTTCACCTCTGGAATCTGGATTTGGATTAGTATACTGTCCTTTCCTTTTTGGTAATGGGCTTTAAGTTTTTTTTATATTCATTTATGGGATGTGGGCGTCGCTGGCAAGGCCAGTATTTATTGCCCATCCCTAATTGCCCCTTGAGAAGGTGGTGATGAGCCGCCTTCTTGAACCGCTGCAGTCCGTGTGGTGAAGGTACTCCCACAGTGCTGTTAGGGAGGGAGTTCCAGGATTCTAACCCAGCGACGATGAAGGATCGGCCGATATACTTCCAAGTCAGGATGGTGTGTGACTTGGAGGGGAACTTAGAGGTGGTGGTGTTCCCATGCGCCTGCTGCCCTTGTCCTTCTAAGTGGAAGAGGTTGCGGGTTTGGGAGGTGCTGCCGAAGAAGCCTTGGCGAGTTGCTGCAGTGCATCTTGTAGAGATGGTACACACTGCAGCCACGGTGCGCCGATGGTGGAGGGAGTGAATGTTCAAGGTGGTGGATGGGGTGCCAATCAAGCAGGCTGCTTTGTCTTGGATGGTGTCGAGCTTCTTGAGTGTTGTTGAGTTAATATAGTGTCCTTTCACCATGAAATCTGGATTTGGGTATGTCTAGTGTCCTTTCACCGATGGAGTGTGAAATTCCTTACCCTCTCAATCTTCACTTCCTCTTACAATTTGCAGACTTTTAAAACCCACACTTGGCATCGCCTACTTTCCAATGAATCTCTTCTTGTCCCCTCACCTTTCAAACCTCAGGTGGTCTCTGGCACTATGGGCCTTAACCCAGCTCTGAGGATTCCCAATAAAGAAAGATAAATTCCCTTCTCTTCTGGTGAGGGAGTATCTCTCCCGCTAAGATCAGTGCTCATTTCCAGCTCCACCTCTTGTTTCAATGACTTTCTCGGGTTATTGACACAGCCTGTAATCCTATTGTCCTGGAGGCCTCACACGGTCAGTAAATCTGAAATTGGATTTGGAGTGAGTCAGGGAGCTGGGTGGCGGGGAGGGGGGGGCGATAGTTTAATTATATTGATTAATCTGCCCAATTGCCTTTAACACGCCAAGCCAGGCTTCAAACGTTTAATACGTAGACAGAATAATAACAAGGCTTTTTATACTGGAAACAGGGTGATATCTGGTAATGCTCTCCAGGGTAATAATATGCCCTGCTGCTGAAGAATTGGATGATCAGTTTAAGTCTGATTGTCTTATCGACAAGGAAATGCTATTAGATCCTAAGTTACAAATGGTCACGGAGATCTATTCAACTCATGCAACATGCAAAGCTGATTACTGCAATCCATACACATTAGCATTACTGAGGGAGAAAATAAAATCAATGTTGATCTCTTGCACTATGAGCAATAGCTTTATTTCCCATTAAAATGACACTCCAACTGTTTGTTAGAGAGCAAGCCGTTCTTCCTAAACAGTACATCCATAGCGGGAAACTGAGAGGTCAGTCTGAAGGCACACCCAGCCCAGTCGACCCTGCAAACTCCTCCTCAATACCATTTGGGGACCTGTGCCAACATTGGGAGAGCTGTCCCGCAGACTAGTTAAGCAACCGTCTTACATAGTCATCCAAGGCTTCTTCAACAGCACCTCCCAAACCCGTATGAGAACACCACCACCTCCAAGTTCCCGTCCGAGTCACACGTCCTGACTTGGAAGTATATCGCCGATCCTTCATCGTCGCTGGGTCAAAATCCTGGAACTCCCTGCCTAACAGCACTGTGGGAGTACCTTCACCACACGGACTGCAGCGGTTCAAGGAGGCGGCTCACCACCACCTTCTCAAGGGCAATTAGGGATGGGCAATAAATGCCGGCCTTGCCAGCGACGCCCACATCCTATAAACGAATATATAAAAAAAACAACTGAAGTGGTCCTTTTGTGCTAATTCTAATGGAGGAACTGGGCATTGAATTAGCCCCTGGGAGACTGACAGCACATTTTAATGGGAAGCAAACCAAGGTGCCAAATTATGTTGGCACAATTTCCGTTCACAGCTACCAGGCAAGCGGCTATGACTTAATACAACTGTGCGACATCACACCATCAACAATAACAAAAACTTGCATTTATACAACGCCTTTAACATAGTAAAATGTCCAAAGGCGCTTCACAGGAGCATTATAAAACAAAATTTGGCACCGAGCCACCTAAGGAGATATTCGGACAGGTGACCAATAGCTTGGTCAAAGAGGTAGGTTTTAAGGAGCATCTTAAAGGAGGAGAGAGAGGTTGAGAAGTTTAGGGAGAGAATTCCAGAGCTTAGGGCCTAGGCAGTTGAAGGCACGGCCATCAATGGTGGAGTGATTAAAACCAACGATGCTCAAAAGGCCAAACTTGGAGGAGCGCACAAATCTCGAAGGGTTGTAGGACTGGAGGAGGTTCCAGAGATCGGGAGAGGCAAGGCCATCGAGGGATTTGTAAACAAGGATGAGAACTTTAAGATTGAGGCATTACCAGACCGAGCAAGAGTTAAACAGGCTAATTAAATTCAAGATTACCAATTGAATTAAAAAATAATTTTCGCTATCTCCCCCTCTCTCCCACGCACACAAGGCACTGATTCTTTTGGGGCACAATTCCATGGGCCCCTCGTCACCCTCTGGTGCCTCACCCAAGTTGCCATTGTTCATGTGCGAGTCTTGACTCCAGTTGTTAACTGGCTATTTGACCACAGGAGGGCATCACAGCTGGATCTGATCTCACCAGCTATGCACACACCCGCACTTTGCAGCAGAGGCCATTGAAGAGCGATTAGAGCTGAGAAAACTAGTTGATTTCAAAACCGCCCTCCCCCCCCCACAACTCTCCCACCCCCCCACCACCCATCCAACCCTAGGGTCACTGCAGTCCCCCAGATTCTGAGATTAGCTAAGCTAACATAGGCCAAAAATTAAGCCTGGATGGATTGCAAATCCTCGAGAATTGCCTTGGAGTCTCCAGGACACTGCTGCAACCACTTTTAGTTATAAAAATATCAGAGATGGGAGAAAAAGCTGTTTGACTGACAGTCAAGACTCGCCCAATTGGGCAATGAAGTGTCTATTCACTTTCCGATTGGCCGTGGGAAGGTGGGGCACAGCAAGGATGAACATGTTGGGCGACCAATGGCGAGAGCGGGGTGGTTGGAGGCAGAAGGTCATGTGATGAAACCTCCAGGAATATGCCCAACCAGAGTTGGCCACCCCAAGACTGGACCTCTCGGCCCTCAAGGGCTCCATGGTACACTGGACATTGTCCTTACCCACTGGGCCACTGAGGAAGCTGTTGGGTTTTATGAAGTTCTTCTCATTACACAAGACCCGGTCCGGAGAAAATATAATCGAGATACGTTAGGCCGGAATTGCCTCCGCGCTACTCATGCTCCGCCAATGTAACTTCACTGGAGGTTCGGCAGAAACTCCATTTACGCGCGCAAACAGCTTCCTGCCATTTTTCCGGCTAATTTATGGCAGTGGAGTGGGAGCAGCTCCAAGGAAATTCAAAGTGTAGTGATTGATGGTAGACCATGTTCAGACAGCAAGGTCCCACCAGCAGCAATGAGCTAAATGATCAGTTAATCGGTTCTCATGGTGCAGGTTGAGAGATAAATGACACCACGAGAACTCTCCATCTTGTCTTCAAATGGTGCCACGGGATCTTTTACATTCACTTTAGCAGGCAGAGGTGGGCTGGGTTTAATGGCTCATGTGAAAGACAGCACCCCCAACACTCCTTCAGTAGTGTTAGCCTAAATTATGGCTCAAGTCCTGGAGTGGGGCTATGAATCCATGACCTTCGGACTCTGAGTCAATAGTGTTACCATTGATCCTAGCTGACATTTTACATTATAATGAGCCAAGTCACCCTGTTTCAATGCAGGCTGCTCTTCTTTTTAAAGGTGAGACTGATACATAACTGAAGAGCGCAATGTGGATCCTATGACAGGCAAGAAACGAATACCATGCTAGAAAGCAACAGTTGAATTATTTGTGAAGAAGAGACTTGCGATATGGAGAGTGGAGGTGCACAGAACTACTGGTATGTGTCCCAAGAATCATCAGGTAGCCCTGCCCAAGTAATAGTAGCTGCTCTTTCTGAAAGTGTTGAGCTCACCGCGCCTTCAACAAAAGAAGCCCCCTGTCATTGATACAGTTACATCTGAGTAAGAAAGACAGAAAGACTTGCATTTATATAGCGCCTTTCATGACCACCGGACGTCCCAAAGCGCTTTACAGCCAATGAAGTACTTTCTGAAGTGTAGTCACTGTTGTAATGTAGGAAAGGCGGCAGCCAAATTGCACACAGCAAGCTCCCACAAACAGCAATGTGATAATGACCAGATAATCTGTTTTTGTGATGTTGACTGAGGGATAAATATTGGCCCCAGGACAGCGGGGATAACTCCCCTGCTCTTCTTCAAAATAGTGCCATAGGATATTTTACGTCCACCCGAGAGAGCAGACGGGGCCTGGGTTTAACATCCCATCTGAAAGACGGCTCCTCTGACAGTGTAGCACTCCCTCAGTACTGCACTGGAGTGTCAGCCAAATTTCTGTGCTCAAGTCTCTATGATGCGGAGATGCCGGTGTTGGACCTTTACCTGACGAAGGGGCAACAGCTCCGAAAGCTTGTAATTTTAAATAAATCTGTTGGACTATAACCTGGTGTTGTGCGACTTCTCATTCAAGTCTCTATGGAGTGGGACTTGAACCCACTGACTCAGAGGCGAGAGTGCTACCCACTGAGCCACGGCTGACAACAGTCACAGGTAAAGGTTCTGCATCTAGTTGGTTCTACAATCATCCACCAGTTCTACTCCTTCACCAAAGGGACCACTCAGTCATCAGGCAAATTCACGACCAACATGGAAAAGTTCACGACTTCAACAGCAACTTGCATTGATATAGTGCCTTTAATTTTAAAAGAGCGTTCCGAGGGACTTCACAGAGGCATAAGGAAAAGAAATGGACTCTGATCCTAAGCAGGAGATTTTAGGATTTGTGTCCGAAAGCTTGGTCAAAGAGGTGGGTTTTAAAAGGAAGTGACAGAGAGGCTGAAGGGTTTAGGGAGGGCCCAGGCTGAAGGCACGGCTGGCAATGTTGGGGCGAAGGAGCGGGATACACAAGAATCCGGAATCAGAGGAAGGACATACAAAATGCAAGCATGGTGGCCAAACAGGTTAAATGTGTACATCACTCGCACTTCGCAACTTACTAAAATTGGTTAACTTTAAATATATTGTGCACTCTGTCATTCTTTCATCTGGTAGAAAAGAATACCGTGATGTCCAACTACCAGATAAATTAAATCATTTCTGTGATGTCCAAGCTGGATTCCTGGAAGATCCCTAGTTTGTATAAAGGTTGAGGGTTGTGTTGACCTTCTCCGCCAGTCAATCATGGAATCTTATATCACAGAAGGAGGCCATTCGGCCCATCGTGCCTGTGCCGGCTTTTTGAAAGAGCTGTCGAATTAGTCCCACTCCCCTGCTTTCTCCGTAGCCCTGAAAATGTTCCTTTTCAAGTATATATCAAATTTCCTTTTGAAAGTTACCACTGAATATACTTGCAGCACCCCGTAGGCAGTGCATTCCAGAACATATCAACTCGCTGTGTAAAAATAATTCTCTATCTCCCCCTGGTTCTTGTGTCAATTATCTTAAATCTGTGTCTTCTGGTTACTGACCCTCTTGCCAGTGGAAACAGTTTCTCCTAATTTACCCATCAGGATTTTGAACGCCTCTATTAAATCTTTCCTTAATCTTCAATTATCCAATACCCTTTCATGTATGGCATACACTCTTCGGAGGTCTATGAGGCCCAGGTGACACACCACAGTGACAGTCTGCTGGTGATCCAAGCCTCCACAAAGACTGCTCCTCTGTTATACCCAAGCTGCTGCTGATGTTGCAGTACCCGCATGCAACAAGACCTGGATGACATTCAGGCTTGGGCTGATAAGTGGTAGGTAAAATTCGCGCCACACAAGTGCCAGGCAATAACTATCTCCAACAAGCGAGAGTCTAACTACCACCCCATGACATTCAATGGCATTACCATTGCCGAATGCCCCACCATTAACATCCTGGGGGTCACTATTGACCAGAAACTTAACTGGACCAGCCACATAAATACTGTGGCAACAAGAGCAAGTCAGAGGCTAGGTATTCTGTGGCGAGTGTCTCACCTCCTGACTCCCCAAAGCCTTTCCATCATCTACAAGGCACAAGTAAGGAGTGTGATGGAATACTCTCCACTTGCCTGGATGAGTGCAGCTCCAACAACACTCAAGAAACCCAACACCATCCAGGACAAAGCAGCCCGCTTGATTGGCACCCCATCGACCACCTTAAACATTCACTCCCTCCACTATCGACGTACCGTGGCTGCAGTGTGTACCATCTACAAGATGCACTGCAGCAACTCACCAAGGCTTCTTCAGCAGCACCTCCCAAACCCGCGACCTCTACCAACTAGAAGGACAAGGGCAGCAGGCGCACGGGAACACCACCACCTCCAAGTTCCCCTCCAAGTCACACACCATCCTGACTTAGAAGTATATCGCCGTTCCTTCATCGTCGCTGGGTCAAAATCCTGGAACTCCCTCCCTAACAACACGGTGGGAGTACCTTCACCACACGGACTGCAGCGGTTCAAGAAGGTGGCTCACCACCACCTTCTCAAGGGCAATTAGGGATGGGCAATAAATGCTGGCTTTGCCAGAGACGCCCACATCCTATAAATGAATTTAAAAAAAACCTGAGGTGATTCCTGATGCCAGTCACATAGTGGCTATGCCCTCTGCACTCCCAGGCTACCCTCTCCTCCTCCTCCTCCTCCTCCTGCCCCACTGTGGTGTACCTGACAATGCCTGCTACATCCATGCCCTCAGGCAGAACACTCTTCTCTACTATTGAGTCCGTCCCTGCTGTGATGACTCTTCAAAATCTTCCTTTTCATCAAATTCATTAACTCCATGTCTGACCTGACATAAAATACTTACCTTTCAATTTGACTGATCAGCTGGGGAATGCTGCACAAGCTCATCATTAATGATGTTAACAAGTAAAAAAAAAGGCAGTGTTTTCTTATATTTTACTGAAATTTTCTATTCCTCTTTTGAAGATTCCTGTAAGCAACACTAAGTACAAAGAATTACAGTGTATTTACAGCCCAGAAACAGGCCAATCGGCCCAACTGGTCCATGCCGGTGTTTATGCTCCACACGAGCCTCCTCCCACCCTTATTCATCTAACCCCATCAGCATATCCTTCTGTTCTTTTGTCCCTCATGTGTTTATCTAGCTTCCAATTGAATGCAGCTATGCTGGTCGCCTCAACCACTCCCTGTGGTAGCGAGTTCCACATTCTCACCACTCTCTGGGTAAAGAAGTTTCCCCTGAATTCCCTATTGGATTTAATAATGACTAGCTTATATTTATGGCCCCTAGTTTTGGCCTCCCCGCAAGTGGAAACATCTTCTTTACATCTAATTATATTTGCTCTGTTGATTGCTGTTGTAGTGACTGGGCATGTTAGAGGAGATCTTCCTGGGTCTGCACTCAGACATATCGGATGAACTGGGGCAGTGAATATTGGAAAATTAGACCGATTGAAGCGCACACCAGTTTTGCTGCCCAATTTTCCTCCATTTAAATGGACCCAAGAAAATCTCACCTATTAAGTACCAACTTCCTACTGGATAAATTGGATCTGGCAGGTCTGTTCTGCGAACATACGGAATTGATGGGCAGGAAAAGACCAGTTGGTCAATCAAGCCTGCCCCACGCTCATGATGGGCAGAGCAGCATAACTAGACACTGGATGTAAAAGATCCCATGGCACTATTTTGAAGAAGAGTAGGGGAGTTATCCCCAGTGTCCTGGCCAATACTTATCCTTCAATCAGCATCACTAAAAACAGATTATCTGGTCATTATCACATTGCTGTTGTGGGCGCTTGCTGTGCGCAAATTGGCTGCCGCGTTTCCTACATTACAACAGTGACTCCACTTCAAAAAGTACTTCATTGGCTGCAAAGCGCTTTGGGACGTCTGGTGGTTGTGAAAGGTGCCAATTAAAAGCAAGCCTTTCTTTTCTTTCTTTTCCCACCTTCCCTCCGACCCCACCACCCCACGTAATCTTCTGGGAGAGGCAACAAAAAAACCACTGACATCGCACAACATCTTGCCCATGCCTCCTTTATCCACCAAAGTTTATCAAAGCCAGGAAGCAACTAAGCCCAATGGGCAAGAAGGCTGTTCTGTGGGGGAGAAAGGAACAGGTATAAGAACATAAGAAATAGGAGCAGGAGTCGGCCATATGGCCCCTCGAGCCTGCTCTGCCAATCAGTAAGATCATGGCTGATCATCAACCTCAACTCCACTTTCCCGCCCGATCTCAATATCCCTTGATTCCCCTAGAGTCCAACAATCTATCTATCTCAGCCTTGAATATACTCAACGACTCGGAATTCAAAGCCTTCTGGGGCAGAGAATTCCAAAGATTCACAACCTACTGAGTGAAGAAATTCCTCGTCTCGGTCTTAAATGGCCTACCCCTTATCCTGAGACTATGCCCCCTAGTTCTAGACACTCCAGCCAGGGGAAACAACCTCTCAGCATCTACCCTGTCAATCCCCTTCAGAATCATGTATGTTTCAATGAGATCACCTCTCATTCTTCAAAACTCCAGAGAGTATCAGGCCCAATCTACTCAATCTCTCATCATAGGACAGCCCTCTCATCCCAGGAATCAATCTAGTAAACCTTCGTTGCACCGCCTCTAAGGCAAGTATATCCTTCCTTAGATAAGGAGATCAAAACTGTGCACAATATTCCAGGTGTGGTCTCACCAAGGCCCTGTACAATTGTAACAAGACTTCCTTACTCTTATTCTCCAACCCCCTTGCAATAAAGGCCAACATGCCATTTGCCGTCCTTATTGCTTGCTGTACCTGCATGCTAGCTGTGTTTCTTGCACGAGGACACTCAAATCTCTCTGAACACCAACATTTGAAAGTTTCTCACCATTTAAAAAAATTCTGTTTTTCTATTCTTCCTACCAAAGTGAATAACCTCACATTTCCCTACATTATACTCCATCTGCCACCTTACTGCCCACTCACTTAGTCTATCTATATCCCTTTGCAGACTCTTTGTGTTCTCCTCACAACGTACTGTCCTCCCTAGCTTTTTATTATCAGCAAACTTGGATACATTATACTCGCTCCCTTTATCTAGGTCATCAATATAAATTGTAAATAGCTGAGGCCCCAGCATTGATCTTTGCGGCACCCCACTAGTTACAGCCTGCCAACCTGAAAAAGACCCGTTTATCCCTACTCTCTGTTTTCTGTCCATTAATCTATCCATGCTACTATATTACCCCCAACCCCATGAGCCCTTATCTTGTGCAATAACCTTTTATATGGCACCTTATTGAACGCCTTTTGGAAATCTAAATATACTACATCCACTGGTTCCCCTTTATCAACCCTGCAAGTTACATCCTCAAAAAGCTCTAATTCGTTTGTCAAACACGAGTTCCTTTTCATAAAACCATGTTGACTCTACTTATTCATATTATGATTTTCTAAGTGCCCTTAACAATGGGTTCCAGCATTTTCCTGATGACTAATGTCAGGCTAACTGGTCTGTAGTTCCCTGTTTTCTCTCTCCCTCCTTTCTTGAATAGCGGTGTTACATTTGATATCTTCCAATCCGCTAGGACCGTTCTAGCATCTAGGGAATTTTGGAAGATCAAAACCAATGCATCCACTATCTCTGCAGCCACCTCTTTTCGAACCCTAGGATGTAGGCCATCAGGTCCAGTGGATTTGTCGGCTTTTAGTCCCATTAGTTTCTTTTGTACTTTTTCTCTACTTATATTAATTACGTTAAGTTCCTCACCCTCATTAGACCTTTGGTTTCCCACCATTTTTGGTATACTTTTCGTGTCTTCTACTGTGAAGACAGAAACAAAATATTTGTTTAACGTTTCTGCCATTTCCTTATTCCCCATAAAAATTTCTCCTGTCTCAACCTCTAAGGGACCAACATTTACTTTTGCTACTCTCTTCATTTTTACATACTTGTAGAAGCTCTTACAATCTGTTTTTATGTTTTTTGTGAGTTTTCTCTCATATTCTATTTTTTTCCTTTTTTATCAGTTTTTTGGTCATCCTTTGCTGGTTTATGAAACTCTCCAAATCCTCAGGCTTACTACTATTCTTCGCAACATTATAAGCTTCTTCTTTCAACCTAATGCTATCCTTAACTTCTTTAGTTAGCCACGGATGTATGACTTTTCCCTTGGAGTTTTCGTTTCTCAATGGAATGTATTTTTGTTGAAAATTATGAATTTTTTTAAATTAGTTTATGGGATGTGGGCATCACTGGCAAGGCCAGCATTTATTGCCCATCCCTAATTGCCCTTGAGAAGGTGGTGGTGAGCTGCCTTCTTCAACTGTTGCAGTCCGTGTGGTGAAGGTACACCCACAGTGCTGTTAGGTAGGGAGTTCCAAGATTTTGACCCAGCGACGATGAAGGATCGGCGATATATTTCTAAGTCAGGATGGTGTGTGACTTGGAGGGGAACTTGGAGGTGGTGGTGTTCCCATGCGCCTGCTGCCCTTGTCCTTCTAGGTGGAAGAGGTCGCGGGTTTGTGAGGTGCTGCTGAAGAAGCCTTGGCGAGTTGCTGCAGTGCATCTTGTAGATGGTACACACTGCAGCCACGGTACTCCGGTGGTGGAGGGAGTGAATGTTTTAGGTGGTGGATGGGGTCCCAATCAAGCGGGCTGTTTTGTCCTGGATGGTGTCGAGCTTCTTGAGTGTTGTTGGAGCTGCACTCATCCAGGCAAGTGGAGAGTATTCCATCACACTCCTTACTTTTTAAATGCTAGCCACTGCTTATCTACCGACATACCTTTTAATCTATTTTTCCAATCTACCTTAGCCAACTCGCCCCTCATACCTATGTAATTGGCTTTATTTAAGTTTAAGATTCTAGTTTCCGACTTAGGCAAGTCACTCTCAAACTTAATTATGATCACTCTGCCCCAGAGGGTCCTTTACTATGAGATTGCTAATTAACCCTGTCTCATTACACGATACAAGATCTAAAATAGCCTGTTCCCTGGTTGGTCCCATGATGTATTGTTCTAGGAAACTGTCGCAAATGCATTCCATGAACTCGCCCTCCAGACTACCTTTGCCAATTTGATTTGTCCAGTGTGTATGAAGATTAAAGTCCCCCACGATTATTGCATTACCTTTGTTACAAGCTCCTACTATTTCTTGATTAATATTCTGCCCAACGGTATAGCTACTGTTAGGGGGCCTATATATTACTTCCAGCAGTGTTTTCTGCCCCTTGTTATTCCTTATCTTCACCCACACTGATCTTCCTGATCTTCCGAGCTGAGATCCTTTCTCTCTACTGTCCTTTATTATCAGGTCTAGCAGCCCTCTCCTAACACTGAAGGTTCTCATACAGGTTCCCATTATGATGAGACCTATTTGAAATGATTAGGCTTAACAGTACATATGTTTAGGGCAGGGATATTAGTGAAGGTTAATCACTCTGCTCAGTATCTCATATGGAACCTGTTACCATCATTTTATAGCATCAGTGTCAGTTATTCTATTGCAGAAAATCATTTTTACTGGTGCAAAAAAAAACGTGAAGATCACCTTCCAGTCTCATTGCCTTTCTGTTAGGATAATATGATCTGGCAGGCTCAATTAATATCACCTCATAACCTGCTAATTTAGTGTGACCTAATTATTTATAGTCTGCCGGTTCCCATTTCAGAGACCCACGCCTGTTTCGGAGATCAGAGAGACCATCACAAGGAAGCCTGACAACTAGACAAGAGGCTGCCTGAGTGACTTGCAGTAATGGAACCAAATGCCTGCTCCGCAATTATGTAGAACTGCGGTTATCGCGGGTCAGCGGCCGATGACAAGCAAAAATAAATGGAGTGGGTTATTTCCCCGCTTCCCTCGAGCTGTACTGCCCTGAACTTCTCCTGCTCCCTGTCTCCATAGCAGCTCGCCAGGGGACACCACCTGTCATCGTCAGGCATGATCCAGATCAAAACATCAGAAGCTGCTTCATTTGTCTTGGATAACTTTCGATTAAAAAAAAAAGACCATATGTTTGTTCGAATTGAAAAACTTTGTAATCAGTTCGGTTCTCTCATCGCTCTACCATTGCTGCCAGGACCTTAAGCTCTGGAATTCCCTCCCGAAGCCTCGTTGCCTCTCTTCCTCTCGCTCCTCTTTTAACACACAGCTTAAAACCAACCTCTTTGGTCAAGCTTTTGGTCACCTGTTCCAATATCTCCTTATGTGGCTCGGTGTCAAATTTTGTCGATTAAATCTCCCGTGAAAAGCCTTGGGACGTTTTACTACAACAACAACAAGTGCCTATATAGAGCACCTTTAACGTAGTAAAATGTCCCAAGGCGCTTCACAGGAGTATTATAAGACAAAAAAATTGACACCGAGCCACATCGGAAGAAATTAGGGCAGGTGACCAAAAGCTTGGTCAAAGAGGTAGTTTTAAGGAGCATCTTAAAGGAGGAAAGAGAGGTAGAGAGGCGAATAGGTTTAGGCAGGGAATTCCAGATCTTAGGGCCCAGGCAACAGAAGGCACGGTCACCAATGGTTGAGCGACTATAATCAGAGATGCTCAAGAGGCCAGAGTTAGAGGAGCGCAGATATCTCGGGAGGTTGTGGGGCTGGAGGAGATTACAGAGATAGGAAGGGGCTAGGCCATGGAGGGATTTGAAAACAAGGATGAGAATGTTTAAATCGAGGCGTTGCTTAACCGGGAGCCAATGTAGGTCAGCGAGCACAGGGGTGATGGGTGAACGGGACTTGGTGCAAGTTATGACATGGGCAGCTGAGTTTTGGATAACCTCAAGTTTACGTAGGGTAGAATGTGGGAGGCCAGCCAGGAGTGCGTTGCAATAGTCAAGTCCAGAGGTAACAAAGGCATGGATAAGGGTTTCAGCAGCAGATGAGCTGAGGCAAGGGCAGAGACAAGCGATGTTACGGAGGTGGAAATAGGCGGTCTTAGTTATACTGCGGATATGTGGTCAGAAGCTCATTTCAGGGTCAAATATGACACCAAGGTTGCGAACAGTGTGGTTCAACCTCAGTCAGATGTTAGGAAGAGGGATGGATTCAGTGGCTAAGGAACGGTGTTTATGGCAGGGACCAAAAACAATGGCTTCGGTCTTCCCAATATTTAATTGGAGAAAATTTCTGCTCATCCAGAACTGGATGTCGCACAAGCAGTCTGACAATTTAGAGACCGTGGAGGGGTCAAGAGAAGTGATGGTGAGGTAGAGCTGGGTGTCATCGGCATACATGTGGAAACTGACGCTGTTTTTGGATGATGTCGCCAAGGGGCAGAAATGTAGATGACAAATAGGAGGGGTCAAGGATAGATCCTTGGGGGACATCAGAGGTCATGATATGGGAGTGGGAAGACAAGCCATTGCAGGTGATTTTCTGGCTACGACTAGATAAGAATGGAACCAGGTCCAGTCAGCTGGACGACGGTGGAGAGGCGTTGGAGAAGGATAGCGTGGTCAACCGTGTCAAAGGCTGCAGACAAGTCAAGAAGGACGAGGAGGGATAGTTTACCTTTGTCACAGTCACAAAGGATGTCATTTGTGACTTTGAGGAGAGCCGTTTCGGTACTGTGGCAGGAGCGGAAACCTGATTTGAGGGATTCAAACATGGAGTTGCAGGAAAGATGGGCACGGATTTGGGAGGCGACAACATGTTCAAGGACTTTGGAGAGGAAAGGGAGGTTGGAGATGGGGCGGTAGTTTGCAACGATGGCTGGTTCAAGGGTTGTTCTTTTGAGGAGAGGGGTGATGATGGCAGATTTGAGGGAGAGGGGGACAGTACCTGAGGAGAGAGAATCGTTAACAATATCAGCTAACATGGGAGCCAGAAAAGGAAGTTGGGTGATCAGCAGTTTGGTGGGAAATGGGTCGAGGGAGCAGGAAGTGGGTCTCATGGACAAGATGAGCGTGGAGAGGTCATGAGGGGAGATCAGAGAGAAACTGGAGAAAGATGTGATTTCAGGGCTAGAGCAGGGGGAGCCTTAGAGGAAGTTTGGCCCGGTGGGTTAGGAGAAGGAAGGGAAGTGGCAGAGGCAGCTGAACGGATTGTCTCAATCTTAGAGACAAAGAAATCCATGAGCGCCTCACACTTGTTGTCAGAGGTGAGGGTGGAGGAGACAGGGGAGAGGGGTTTAAGAAGACGGTTAGCAGTGGAGAATAGGAGCTGGGGTTTATCTTTGCATTCCAGAGTGATTCTGGAATAGTGAGCAATTCTGGCAGACGAGAGCAGGACCCGATAATGCTTTATGTGGTCCAGCCAGATCTGATGGTGAATGGCTAAACCAGTTGTCCGCCATAACCACTCAAGTCTGCGTCCCTTGGACTTAAGGGAGTGAACCTGAGGGCCGTGTCAGGGGGAACGGCCAGAGTGAGAGAGAGTAATTGTTTTAATAGGGACTAGGGCATCAAAGGTGGTGGTGAGGGTGTGGTTGAGCAGATCGGTAGCTGCAGAAATGTCGTGGTGAATGGAGGGCCAAAGGCTGGACAGAAAGGGAGTGCCGGTAGAATGGAGGGAGAAGGCCTTCATTCGGCCTTCCACATGGGTAGTACGCTCTGTCTTTCTAATAGTCTAAGTCCATACAGCATGGCCGACACAGAGTGGTGCACATCTGTACAATGCAACGTATGAAGTACCCGCTGACATTAGTGTAAACATCAGCCTGTGGCTCAGTGGGTAGCACTCTCACCTCGGTGTCAGAAGGTTGTGGATTTATGTCCCACTCCAGGGACTTGAGCACAAAATCTGGGCTGACACTCCCAGTGCAGTACTGATGGAATGCTGCAATGTTAGAGGTGCCGTCTATCGGATGCCATGTTAAACTGAATCCATACCACCAAATTTTGTGTCATTGGCAAACTTGGATATATGTCTCGCTATTGCGTTATCTAAGTCATTAATAAATATAGTGAATAGTTGAGACCCCAGCACAGATCCTGCGGGACCCCACTAGTCACTTCCTTCCATTTCGAGTACATACCCATTATCCGTACTCTCTATCTTCTACTGCCTAACCATGTCAATAATTTGCCTTAAATTCCATGAGCTTTAAATTTAGCTTACAATCTCATACGTGGAACATAAGAAATAGGAGCAGGAGTAGGCCAAACGGCACCTTGAGCCTGCTCCGCCATTCAATAAGAACATGGCTGAACTTCGACATCAACTCCACTTTCCCGCCCGATCCCCATATCCCTTGATTTCCTTAGTGCCCAAAAATCTATCGATCTCAGCCTTGAATATACTCAACGACTGAGCATCCACAGCCCTCTGGGTAGAGAATTCCAAAGATTCACAACCCTCTGAGTGAAGAAATATCTCACCTCAGTCCTAAATGGCCATCCCCTTACCCTGAGACTATGCCCCCTAGTTCTAGGCTCTCCAGCCAGGGGAAACAATCTCTCAGCAGCTACCCTGTCAATCCCTCTAAGAATTTATATGTTTCAATGAGATCACCTCACTCTACTAAACTTCAGAGAATATAGGCCATATAGAACCTTCGAATGCCTTCTGGAAGTCCATATGGACTACTTCCATAAACATTCCCCTGTCTACTACTTCAGTTACTTCCTCAAGAAGTTCAATTAGGTTTGTTAGACATGACCTACCCTTTACTAATACATGTTGGCTCTAATTAGCTCAAATTTCTCGAAGTGCTCAGTCACTCTGTCCACAACAGATGTGAGAATACCAGGTCTATAATTTTCTGGTTTGTCTCGCTCACCTTTCTTAAACAATGAAGTTACAATTGCAATTTTCCAATCTAAATGGACAATTCCTGAATCGAACGAGCTTTGGAAGATTATGGCTAAAGCATCTGCAATTTTCCCACCTACTTCCTTTCAAACCCTCGGGTGGAAACTATCAGGTCCTGGGGATTTGTCAGTCTTTAGTGCCATTGTTTGTTCTAATATTGTTTGCTTGCTTATGTTAACTTTAGTGAGTTCCAGTCCTTGATTCATTATTAATTTCCCTGGAATGTCAGACATATTATCCTCTTCCTCTACTGCGAAGACTGACACAAAGTAATTATTCAATACATATTGCCATTTCTACAGCTCATGGTTGAGTGCTACGACAGTGTAGCCTTGGCAAGAAGATTCCCTCCTTTTCCTTTTTGCAACAAAATCACGGATGTGTTTTAAAAGAACAGATTGAGGATTTTATTTTAGAAATTGGCTCGCTATTTTTATGAATCTATCAAAAACAATCTTGAAGTCTCACTGTGCGATATTCGTGCTCAATATGTTCAGATTCACAACTTTTACAGAGGCATTTACCCGTTTATAAAAGAAAGACTTGGATTTATTTATCGTCTTTCACGACCTCAGGACGTCCCAAAGTGCTTTTTTTAAATTAGTTCATGGGATGTGGGCGTCGCTGGCAAGGCCAGCATTTATTGCCCATCCCTAGTTGCCCTTGAGAAGGTGGTGGTGAGCCGCCTTCTTGAACCGCTGCAGTCCGTGTGGTGAGGGTACTCCCACAGTGCTGTTAGGGAGGGAGTTCCTGGATTTTTTTTTTTTACAGCCAGTGTGAAGTGTAGTCAATGTTGTAATGTCGGAAACGTAATGTAATGGGAATGTTTATTGTAGAATGATTTCACCCGCATGGGCAACACGGTGGCATAGTGGTTAGCACTGGTGCCTCACAGCGCCAGGGACCCGGGTTCGAATCTGACCTCGGGTGACTGTCTGTGTGGAGTTTGCACATTCTCCCCGTGTCTGCGTGGGTTTCCTCCGGGTGCTCCGGTTTCCTCCCACAGTCCAAAAATGTGCGGGTTAGGCTGATTTGGCTATGATAAATTGACCCTTAGTGTTAGGGGGGGATTAAATACGTGGGGTTACTGGGATAGGATGGGCTATGTTAGGGGGAATTAAATACGTGGGGTTACAGGGGTAGGGTGGGATATGTGTACTGTGGGGATTAAAGCAGGGACAGGGTACTGGACTTGGATGATCAGCCATGATCGTATTGAATGGTGGAGCAGGCTCGACTGGCCTACTCCTGCTCCTAGATTCTATGTTTCTATGTTTAATATTATTGATCGTATACTGAATTAGCCTTCCACCCATCTCAATAGGTCTGAAGTGCCCCTGGTCTTGGCCAACATTCCTCTTTTCAGCTCTACCAAAAGTAAACTATCTAGTCATTCATTCCCTGCTTGTAGGAATTGGCTGGGCTTGACTCACTGCCGTGTTTGCCTACATTACAAAGGTGGCAACACTTCAAAAAGTAATCCACTGGTTGTAAAGCACTTTGGGAAGTCCTGAGGATGTGATAGGTTCTATCTAAAGAAAGAACTTGCATTTATATAGTGGCCTTCACATCCCAAAGTGCTTCGGAGCCAGGTAATTATTTTGGAAGTGCAGTTACTGTTGGATTTCAGGCAAATGCAAGTTCTTTTCTTTCACTGTAAAAGCAAGTGTTTTGAGACCACAATAGAGGATGAAATAAGAAAAGGCCATTCGGCTCTCAGCAGCCCCAGCGCCCTTTGCAATTTGTTCGACAGGGTCTGTACTGAAGGAGGTGGACTGATCACAATTAGGGCAGGATAGATACAGCTCCGTGAAACCAACAAAAGCTGTGGAATATCTACGTGCCATATCTGTGTGCCATGTTCAACCTTGGTCAGATGTCTCAACGGGTCAGGAACAGATGTTGTCATGGCTGCCTGACAAGGAAGCTGAAATCACTCAATATTTGAACATTAGCTGTATGCCTAGGCACTGAAGGCAGGATGATTGATCTGAAGGGCAAGGTTACCAATCAATTACTGCTCACTGATTGGAGTATCAGGTCCAGTTTCAGAAAGTTCCTTGTGTCTATTATTTTAAGCTAGGTTTCAAGAGTTCTTGATTGGATGTCAATGAATGTGACTGGTCCTGACCCTGCTATCATCTGCCAAGGCTTCCTGAATCAGTCTACAGATATAGCTCAGGACTGAGAGCCAATGTAGGTCGGCGAGCACAATAGTGATGGGTGAACGGGACTTGGTGCAAGTTAGGATACAGGCAGCAGAAATTTGGATGTGCTAACGTTTGCGGAGGGTGGGAGGTGGGAGGACGGCCAGGAGAGCATTGGAAGAGTTGAGTCTAGAGGTAGCAAAGGCACGGATGAGGATTTCAGCAGCAGATGAGCTGCAGCGGGGCTGGAGACGGGCGATGTTACCGAGGTGGGAGTAGGCAGTTTGGTGATGGAGAGAATATGGGGTCGGAAGCTCAGCTCGGGGTCAAATAGGATGCCACGGGCACAAGTTGTCTTACGGTACCTCACCCGAGTGACCATTCTTCAATGTGTGAGCCTAGACGATAAGCGTAGACTGGCCGTTCAACCACAACACCATTGAACCTGATCCTGTTCAATGTCGACATGCCCGGAATATCCAGTAGGGATCACTGGGTAGTGATCAGGGGCAGGAACCCCGGCCTGAGGAAAATCAGGCAGCCTTGCCCAGCCACCGATGCTCAGATAAGTGTGCGACGGGGCATCTTGCAGTGAGGAAGGGGGGAGGGTGGGGTTGTAGTCAGAGGCAGCAGAGGCCTAAACCTTTTTGTCTCCTGAACCCAGTGACGCTGGGGCTAACTATAATATCCCAACTGCCTCGGCTGAGGTCAGCTACCTCAGTGCAGCCTAGGACCATCTCAGCCTGTATGATTCAATACTTCACTGGGTTGGTGCTTTTTCATCTATCGCCATGACAACGCATTCCACCATCCTCCGCACGCACGCGCCCTCCCCCCCACGTCTCCATTCCCCAATGGAAGATAGTCAGTCTCTATTTACATTTAGCCAGCTAACAAGTCCGGGAAGGATCATTAAACTGTAGCTCACGGGCCTACAGATAATTGTTGCTTTCTTGCACCACAAGACTCACACAATAGACAGTGAGATCTGCTCCCTGCCGAGCTACCCTCAGTTTGATATTCAACTTGTCAAAAGGCTACGATTCCCTTTTGGGTACAAGGCTGAATGCAGCTGGTGATGATGTGTTTGTGTAGCAGGGGGAAAAAAAAACTGAACCTTTATCATTGCCTGCTGATGCTCTACACCTTCGAACTCAGGAAAATGCCACAGCACACTTATTGAAGGTTACAAAGGAACTGGGCCACAGCCTGTTCTGGACCGTGGGCGCCAAGCCTGGGGTAGAAGTTTAATTGAGTAGGAGGGTGTTTTATTTGCTGCATCAAAAGTATTTCATCCGTAGGAGTGTGAGTAAATTTAATTTGGATTGTGCGTGTGGGAGGGTGCAGACGGGAGATACAGTTTAAATAGGTTTTCTATTCCTAAGTCACTTTCCTTTTCGATAAAAGACTTGCATTTCTACAGCGTCTTTCATGACTCCAGGACGTCCCAAAGCGCTTTACAACCAATCAAGTACTTTTGAAGTGTAGTCATTGTTGTAATGTAGGGAAACACAGCAGCCAATTTTGCACACAGCAAGCTCCCACAAACAGCAATGAGATAATATGATCATGTGTTTTAGTGATGTTGGTTGGGAGATAAACATTGGCCAGGACACCAGCTCTGTGAAGCTGTCAAACAGTGGCAATCTCTGAAGTTTGATGAGGTCTTGCATACAAGACTGCCATTTTCCCGGCAGTCCCGCCTCCATACCCGCCTCCCCAGGGCTGAGAAAATCGCCACTCAAGTCTCTGGAGTGAGACTTGAACCCACAACCTTCTGACTCTGAGGTGTGAGTTTATGGGCTGGATTTTCAATGACCTGTGGAGTCGGGTTTGGAGGCGTGTGGGGGGTTAAAGTTGCGGGGTCGGGGGTCCCGACCCCATCCCGCCTCCACACAATTTTGACAAAATGGGTCGCGGGGTTCCCGACTCCGTCCCGCCTCCAAAAGGCGGGAGAGGCCATTAAAGCCCTTAACAAGGCCTAAATTGGCTCTGTAATGCCATTTTGAAACATTTTAGCTAGTTTAACCCTTTTCCGACGTGAAGTACGCCTGATGTGAAACACGCCAGTGAAACCTGGCGGGAGCACAAGTGGATAGCTGACTATCAGCTGCAGGTCCACTATTACAACGGAGATGTGATGAAGGTAGTAGTGGTAGGTCTGAAAGTCCTCCCTCTCTCTCTCTCTCCGCCCCCCCAGCTCATTTTGCATCCAGGTCCACTCACAGCGAAAGCCAGGCAATCTCTGAGACCAGGCAGTCAGCAATGATGACATCATCAGAGGCGACTTTCCCACTGAAACCACTAATTGGTTCATGGGTTCCCACATGCTGGAACTCAATTGCCCAATTAAGTGAAAATTGCATCATTCATCCACATTAATCTGGAGTCGGGGGGACAACACGAAATGCGGGTAACACGACCCCAACCCAACCCCAAGACAAAATCCAGCCTTATGTGTGTATATGTCTGTGCGTGTGCGTATCTGCTTGTTTGCTTTGTGGAGGATGGTCCAAACTTTTGTCTCATGTACAAACCATGGAGACCTGCAAGCCACATATACAACTGAAATCAATATTCTCAAATAATTTGTATGTGTCTCAAGCTGCTGATAGTAATAGTTTTTGGTGTTCTGATTTAGCATTTACCCACCAATAAGGTATATTATAATGTGCGAGCTCTCACCCGTCCGATTTTCCAATATTAGCTGTGGCCAGCCAACCTCATAAAATCTCTTCCATAGAGAGAAAGTGAGACAGTGAGAGAGACAGACAGGGAAAAACACAGTGACACAGAAAGAGACACAGAACAAGACAGACAGAGAGAGAGAGAGAGCCAGAGAGAGAGAGAGAGAGAGAGAGACAAGCAGACAGAGGGAAAGAGTGACACAGAAAGAGAGACAGAGACAGAGAAACAGAGAGTGACACAGACAGAGATAGAGACAGAAAGATAGAGAGAGCTAGAGAGAGAGAGACAGGCAGAGAGCAACAAAGAAGCAGACAGAGACAGAAAGATAGAGTGAGCCAGAGAGAGAGAGAGAGACAGAGAGAAGCAGAATGACACAGAAATCGCCAGAGAGACAGACAGACAGAGAGTGACACAGAAAGAGACAAAGAGAGCAACAGAACGATAGAGATAGAGAGAGAGAGAGAGAGAGAGAGAGACAGAGAGACAGAGAGAGAGACTCACACACACACAGACACAGAGAGAGAGACACACAGAGAAAGAGAGAGGCAGAGAGAGAAAGAGAGAAGGACAGAGAGAGAGACACAGAGAGAGAGACAGAGAGAAAGAGAGAGGGACAGAGAGAGCGAGCGAGAGGCAGTTAGAGAGAGAGAGAAGGACAGAGAGAGAGAGGCAGAGAGAGAGAGAGAGAGAGGCAGAGAGAGAGAGAGAGAGGGACAGAGAGAGAGGCAGAGAGAAAGAGGCAGAGAGAGAGAGGGACAGAGAGAGAGGCAGAGAGAGAGAGGGACAGAGAGAGAGGGACAGAGAGGGAGAGAGGGACAGAGAGGTAGAGCCCTGATTTCCGATATTCGTTGTGCACAGGTGATCCGGGACATCCAGGTACAGACCCAGAAAAATCTCTTCTATAACCACAAATAGCACTGAGTTTCTTGGGGTTTGCGGGCCAGATTGCCAGGACCTGCAGGTCCCAAACTCCCCCTGGGTCATTGTCTCAACAGTTCAGACCAACGTGTGTGCATGTCTGACTGGTGTTCATGTATGTTTGTCATCTGTCTGCTGTGTGCGTCTGCGAGGTCTGTGTCTGTTCTCCTTCAGACCAGTTGCATGCACTAAAATTGTTGCTAAAAGACCTGAAAAAATAAAAAGTAGTTCTCGTTCTAATTTCGCACGGTTACGAGTAAAAGAATACAACCAGGTGCCGTCCGTAACCCTTCCTGACCTTTACATAAAATCCCATGAAACTCTATTCATGCTGACAAAGATTGCTAAATGGGAACACCACCTGATAAATGGGATGGATTCCGTTAGAACCAGTCTTCACCTAATCCTTGGCTGGTTTTAAACGCGGAGATATAACAGGGATCCTTTGCTAGAATCCAACAGTGATACTCATCTGTGAGGCAACTCTTCAATTACTTGGGAACCTTTTTATGGATTTATGTTACAATACCCCTGACCTTTTCAGACTTTTTTTTTCTTCATTTCCTTTTGCCAATTCTAGCTGCAGTAAAAAGAAAGCAGTGATATGGCCCACCGCACTCCTCCCTTCAGCTTCACTCCCACTGATACAGTCTTGTGGACACTGCATTTCCAAACTAACAACAACTTGTATTTACATAGCGCCATTAACGTAAGAGAGTGTAAGTTTCCACATGTACGTTGGCGACACCCAGCTCTACCTCACCACCACTTCCCTTGACCCCTCCACTGCCTCCAACTTGTCAGACTGTTGGTCCCACATCCAGTTCTGGATGAGCAGAAATTTCCTCCAACTAAATATTGGGAACACCGAAGCCATTGTCTTCGGTCCCTGCCACAAACTCCGTTCCCCAGCCACTGACTCCATCCCTCTCCCTGGCAACTGTCTGAGGCTGAACCAGACTGTTCGCAATCTTGGTGTCATATTTGACACCGAGATGAGCTTCCGACTACATATCTGCGCCATCACTAAAACCGCCTATTTCCACTGCTGTAACATCGCCCAAGTCCGCCCCTTCCTCAGCTCATCTGCTGCTGAAACCCTCATCCATGCCTTTGTTACCTCTAGGCTTGACTATTCCCACGCACTCCTGGCTGGCCTCCCACATTCTACCCTCCGTAAACTTGAGGTCATCCAAAACTCTGCTGTCCATGTCGTAATTCGCACCAAGTCCCGTTCACCCATCACCCCTGTGCTCGTTGACCTACCTTTGTTCCCAGTTAAGCAACCCCTCGATTAAAAAATTCTCATCCTTGTTTGCAACTCCCTCCATGGCCTCGTCCCTCTCTATCTCTGTAATCTCCTCCAGCACCACAGCCTTCCGAGATCTCTGCACTCCTCTAATTCTGGCCTCTTGAGAATTCCCGATTTTGATCACTCCACCATCGGTGGCCATGCCTTCAGCTGCCAAGGTCCTAGCTCTGGAATTCCCTCCCTAAACCTCTCTGCCTCACCACCTCTCTTTCCTCCTTTAAGATGCTCCTTAAAACCTACCTCTTGTCATCTGCCCTAATATCTCCTTACATGGCTCATTGTCAAATTTTGTTTTATAACTCCTATGAAGCACCTTGGGATATTTTACTACGTTACAGGAGTTATAAGTCAACCATGTTGGAGATAAACTGGAGTCGTTGGGTAAATACGGCAGGTTTCCTTCCCTCAAAGGCATTAGTGATCCAGTTGGGCTATTACGACAATCCAACAGCTTCATGCTCAGGTTTCCTGATACCAGCTTTTTATTTCCAGATTTGTTTTTAAATTGAATTCAAATTCTCAAACAATCATGGTGGGATTTCAATTCATATTTGCTGGATTATTAGTCCAGTAAGATAACCACCACGCTACCACACCCAGTAGTTTAGTTAGATTGAGTATAGCTCTCCCTGCTTGTCTAACAGTGTGCCCAGAGACTAACCTCAGAAGATGAACCCTGCTTCCCTGGTGAGACATATCCTATTTCCATTTTTACATAAGAACATAGGAGCAGGAGTCGGCCATTTGGCCCCTCGAACCTGCTCCACCATTCAATAAAATCATGGCTGATCTTCTATCTCAACTCCACTTTCCTGCACTATCCCCATATTCCGTAATACAGTGTATCCAAAAATCTATCGATCTCTGTCTTGAATATACTCAATGACTGAGCCTCCACAGCCCTCTGAGGTGGAGAAGTCCAAAGATTCACCGCCCTCTGAGTGAAGAAATTTCTCCTCATCTCAGTCCTAAATGGTCAACCCCTTATTCTGAGACTGTGACCCCCAGGTTCTAGACTCCCCAGCCAGGGGAAACATCCTCCCTGCATCTGCCTTGTCAAGCCCTGTAAGAATTTTGTATGTTTCAATGAGATCGCCTCTCATTCTTCTAAAGTATAGTATACTCAATCTCTCCTCAGAGTACAATCTCCCCATCCCAGGAACCAGTCTGGTGAACCTTCGTATGGCAAGTATATTCTTCCTTAGGGAAGGAGACCAAAACTGTACACAATACTCCAGGTGTGGTCTCACCAGGGCCCTATATAATTGCAGTAAGATGTCTTTACTCTTATACTCAAATCCTCTTGTAATAAAGGCCAACATACCATTTGCTTTCCTAATTGCTTGCTGTACCTGCATGTTAACTTTCACTGATTCGTGTACAAGGACACCCAGGTCCCTCTGAACACCAACATTTCCCAATCTCTCACCATTTTAAAAATACTCTGCTTTTCTATTTTTCCGACCAAAGTGGATAACTTCACGTTATATTCCATTTGCCATGTTCTTGCCCACTCACTTAGCCTGTCTATATCCCCTTGAAGCCTCTTTGCATCCTCCTCACAATTTACATTCCCATCCAGCTTTGTATCATCAGCAAACTTGGATATATTACATTTGGTCCCCTCAGCCAAATCATTGATGTAGATTGTGAATAGCTGAGGCCCAAGCACTGACCCCACTAGTTACAGCCTGCCCACCCGAAACTGACCCGTTTATTCCTACGCTCTGTTTTCTGTCCATTAACCAATCCTCAATCCATGCTAGTATATTACCCCCAATCCCATGAGCCCTAATTTTGTTTAATAACCTCTTGTGTGGCACCTTATCGAATGCCTTCTGAAAATCCAAATATACCACATCCACTGGTTTGTCCTTATCTATTCTGCTAGTTACAACCTCAAAAAACTCTAACAGATTCGTCAAACATGATTTAACTTTCATAAATCTGTGTTGACTCTGCCCAATCCTATTATTATTTTCTAAGTGCCCTTTTATCACATCCTTAATAATAGATTCCAGCATTTTCCTTACTACAGATGTCAGGCTAACTGGTCTGTAGTTCCCCGTTTTCTCTCTCCCTCCTTTCTTAAACAGTGGGTTTACATTTGCTACCTTCCAATCCACGGGAATCGTACTAGAATCTATGGAATTTTGGAAAATGACAACCAATGTATCCACTATCTCTATAGCCACCTCTTTCAAAACCCTAGGATGTAGGCCTTCAGGTCCAGGGGATTTATTGGCTTTCAGTCACATTAATTTCTCCAGTACTATGCTTTTTTACTCATACCAATTTCTTTCAGTTCCTCATTCTCGCTAGACCCTTGGTTCTCCATTATTTCCCGGAAGTTTTTTGCATCTTCTTCTGTGAAGACAGACACAAAGGGCTCGATTTTGTCATTGGGGCGGGCTGGGGTCGTGTCATTTGCTTTTCGTGTTAGCCACCTGACTCCAATTGGATGTGGGAGAATTATTCGATTTTCCCCTAATTGGGCAATTGAGTTCCAGCATGTGGGAACCCATTACCCAATTAGTTTTTTCAGTCTGAAAGTCGCCTCTGATGATGTCATCATTGCTGCTGCATTTAAGGTCTGCAAAGACTGGGAAGCTTTTGGCCTTTGCTGTGAGAGGGACCTGGAGGCAAAATGAGCAGCAGGAGACCTAAGTCTGCACCCAGATTTTTTTTGTACCACCACCACCACCACCACCACCACCACCACCACCACCACCACCACCACCACTACCACTACCACTACCACTACTACTCCAGGCTCCAGGCTCCAGGCTCCAGGCTCCAGGCTCCAGGCTCCAAAGTTCCACAACAATGGTTATGACTGCTAAAAGTTCCCCCAGAATGATGATTGATCAAATCTCCTTCTTAATGGTGGAGCTGCAGCTGATAATCAGCAATCCAAGTGTGCTACCGCCAGGTTTCACCGTCGTGATTCAGAGGAGGCGTGCATCATGTCGGAAAAGTGTTAAAATCAGAAAGGCCTCTCAAAATGGGATTATGGAGGCAATTAAGTGGTTGTTAAGGGCCTTAAGGGCCTATCCCACCTCTTGGAGGCGGGACGGAGACGGGATCAGAAACCACGCATTGGGGAAAATTGCTCGGAGGAGGGATGGAGGCGGGGTCGGGCCCGCCCGCCATTTTTTGCAATTTTAACACCCCACACGCCTCCATTCCCGCCTCCTCAGGCCTGGCAAAATCAAGCCCGAAGTATTTATTTAATTTCCCTGCCATTTCCTTATTCCCCATTATAATTTATCCTGTCTCAGCCTGTAAGGGACCCACATTTACTTTCGTTAATCTCTTCCTTTTTACATACTTATAGAAGCTTTTATCATCTGTTTATATATCTCTCGCTAGTTTACTCTCATATTCTATTTTCCCTTACTTTATCAATTTCTTGGTCCTCATTTGCTGAATTCTAAAATCCTCCCAATCCTCAGATTTACTACTCTTTTTGGCAACATTATAAGCCTCTTCCTTTGATCTAATGCTATCTTTAACTTCTCTTGTTAGCCACCCTTCTGGTATCTCAGAGAAAGTGTGACAATCAACAGACAGATTACAGACAGTTGTGGGACGCGGATTCAGCCCGACTACGAATTGGATTGTGATTGTCCCAAACTAATCCCATGTAGGAAGCTACCAGCCAGCAAAGTGGAAAGATGATAATCACACAATTCAAATTCAGCAGCACTAGCAGAATCTGACCAAGAGCTTCAAAGAAAGACTTGACACAGCCCAAAGCAAAAGAAGATGCCAGCTCAAATGATTCCAGCCTGCAGACTGCCAGATGGAGAGGCTGGCTGGCTGTCGGGCGGGTAGGCCTGCGGCACCAGGCCGCAGAGAGGAGGGAGGGATGGAGCGGGGGTGGGTGGGTGGGGCAGGAAATCAGAGGCCTGAGGGGGATTAGGGACTGGAGGGGGGAGGTCAGAGAGTGATCGGGGTTGGAGAGGGGAGGCCAGGAGAGTGATCGGGGTCAGAGAGGGGAGGTCGGAAGGTCAGAGGATGATCGGGGGCCAGAGAGCGAATCGAAGATCAGAGGCCTAGTTTGGGGGGGGGAGGGCGGAGGCCTCGGGGATGGGGGGAGGAGATTGGGGGCAGGTCCGAAGGGACAAGGGGGAGGGCTTTCCGATTGCAGGGGGGTTAGCGAGGCAGAAACGCTGGATCCAGCAGCTAAGTGGAAAGGCACTTACCTCCTGAATCCAGCAGTCCTCGCCTCCCTTTAGCTGGCAGGTTTCCCGAGGCCTGGGAAACCCACCCGGCCCACAGTTAAATTAAAAATGGTGGATCACCATGAGGTACAGAAGCGGGCGGGTTGAAGTCGGGATTCAGATTTTTAACTCTTTAACCTCCCACCCACCCCGACCCCGACCCCAACCCACCTGTTTTTTAGGGTTAAAATTACCCCCCTTTATTTAAATAGACTCTATAGGCTGTTTGCTGTAAGAATCGCCCCACCTCCAACTCATTGGCTGACACAGTGGTGTCAATAGACACTGCACAATAACCCTGATTAGCAGTACAGTCTACACCTTCAGGACAAAAGATAGATCACTGTTGCCTCTGCCCTTCTCACAGATCCTAAATCAATCCACAGGCGTTGTTGATTAAACCAATTCAAATAAATAATCTTTATTTTAAGTAGATTCAGCAGGGAGCAAGATGTCTCAGTGTCATCAAAACAAACCCTTAGAACCAAGACCTCACAAAGGGTCAGGTCTTCCTTTTGATGTTGATCAATTGTGCACTTCAAACCCTTTCATCATTTTAAAACTTAAAACAGATGAAGCTCGCAGTTACTGTCGCTGATATCAGCAGACAAGTACCGGAGACATTCTTGCCTCTCAGATCCGTTCTTTCAAAAGAGGCTTTAATCCATGTAGAAGAAATGAACTGCTCTTTTCGGTCTTTTGACCCAAGCCAAAATGTTTAAAACTGGGAGTAAACTAATGCTTTAAATATTTTGGCTTGGGTCAAAAGACCAAAAAGAACAGTTCATTTCCTCTACATGTGGGTAATTTTAACCCTAAAAAACAGGTGGGTTGAGGTCGGGTGAGAGGTTAAAGAGTTAAATTCTGAATCCTGACTTCTACCCGTCCACTTCTGTGCCTCATGGTGATCCACCATTTTTAATTTAACTGTGGGCCGGGTGGGTTTCCCAGGCCTCCGGGAACCTGCCAGCGAAAGGAATTCTGTGAATTCTGTGCTGTCAGATTCAGCAACTGATTGCCCCTAGTCTGGGCCTTTGCAATCTCTTCTACTCCTATTGATTATTACTCTTGTTTCTCACATTTCTGCATCACCGTTGTCTGCACTACTATAGAGAGTGCTGGCTCTCTCCTCAGATGCTGCACAGTGACAAAAAGAACCTCCACGACAAGCACGGAAAGAAATAGGAAGCAGCTTTCAAAACTAGGGAATGTAATCGGTAACTACATCTCACTCACAAACAGGGCAACAGTCTGCCTCACACATCACGGTAACAGACTGCGGTAAAACAGTAAACGCCAGCATCTCGGTGACATTTCTAAGATCAAGCAAAACTCCTTAGCGCTATAACCCCAGCACCAACTCAATTCCAAATGATGGCAATTGTGGCAGGAATGTTCAAATAAAGCCAATTGATGCATTCACACCTGGGGAATATCCTCCTCATCTAAAAAAAATCAAGTGTCTACAGCCCACATAAGACAAGTCAGTCAGCTATCCCCAAAAGTGTTCCTTTGAGGAAAATAAAATGTTTTTACAAACTGCAGTTTAATAAGTATATATAACATTTTCTGGGACAATCATTAAATAATCATACTTGTAAGTGCCACTCTCAAAAACCATCAGCTCATCTTAAAAATTTTCTGCATCAATTTGTGTGCAATAAAGGGTGAGAAAAGCAACATTAAAATGATTGGTTCTGGTAGCCCCTCCAACAGATCATTGATTCTAATAGGCTCCATTCCTACCCATCAACTAATTTGCTTCTAACAGGCTCAGTCCCAATTTCCAACTGATCTGCTTGGTTGGTCAAGGCGGAATTGAATCTACATTGACGATGTTGGCTTTAGATAATGATAATGGTAATTTCAATCTGCTGAGACTCACGTAGCACAAAATGTACCTGGATGTCTGGCTTGGAACACAGAAGATGTCACACTGATAAGGTAGGGGTTACTTGTCCAAGTTCAAGATGAGGAACGTTGTTGACAGAGTAAAGAACGCTTTACTCTACATCTAACTATACTGTAACTACCTTAGGTGTACTTCATAGAATATTACAGCACAGAAGGAGGCCATTCAGCCCATTGGGCCTGTGCCGGCTCTTTAAAAGAGCTATCCAATTAGTCCCACTCCTTCCACTCTTTCCCCATAACCCTTCAAATTTTTCCTTTTCAATTATAGATCCAATTCCCTTTTGAAAACTACTGTTTCAGGCAGTGCGTTCCAGATCACAACAACTCGCTGCGTTAAAAAAAATTATCTTCATCTCCCCCTGGGCTTTTTTGGCAGCTATCTTAAAGTTGTGTCTTCTGGTTACCGAACCTCCTGTCAGTGGAAACAGTTCCTCCCCATCAACTCTATCAAAACCTTTCAGAATGTTGACACTTCTATTAAATGTCCTCTGATCGAAGGGGAACAATCTAGTCTCTAGCTTCTCTAGTCTCTCCACACAATGTTGACACTGGGTGACCGAAAAGCCAAAATGTTCCATGGCCTCAGTTTGAACGTTGAGGACTAACAAAACTTCATATTAAAAAAAAAAGTCACAGAAAAAATAGATTAGAAAAAATGTTTGTCAAGCACATTTCACCTGGGAGTGGATTAACACAACCCAACACTGTACTTATCAACTGCAATAATATTTCTTAGCCATGTGAAATCTCGAGCATCCGTATTCAATTATCTGCAGTCCTGATTGCTTGCCAGGGTTTTCGTAGGATGGAGCATTGCACAAGATATCTCCTTATTCCAAAGCCTGCTAACAGCAATTTCCTGTTGGCCACCGTAAATTGATCTTTAAACCCAAAAGGGTTGAAATTCAATTGAACTTATTTGTACTGGACGTGTCTTCATCCCCATTCCCTAAGGTGCTACATCTAAGAGCCAACCTTTGGGCCTGCAGGTTGCCTGAAAGTTTCCATTAGCTGCCAAGAGGTTGCCTGCATTTAGAGATTGGACTGCGTCTCAATAGAAGGAAACTGTTGTATTTTCCTCTCATATTCAAGTAAACATCTTGAGTATTGATTTCAATATCAAAAAGCTTTCACTGCTATAAACAAAACACTTGAAACCACTTTTTCTAATAAATCCTTCAAATATTAATGGGATATTGAACACAGTTTCCCTCATCCCTATTGTTCAGATCCAGTCTTTTTTTAGATAGCTGCTCAGGCAACTTCTTTCTTCCATAGATGTCGCTATAACTCAAAGATGTTGGATTGGTTCGGTCCAACATGATTAAAGGAACATTCTAGAAAGCTTTTACGGAGCATCTGTCAAAGTGGCCCGACTATCCTCTTGTACAAACTGATTCATCAGTACTGTTTAATTAAACATCTAAATGGATTCAGAAACCTCAAACTAATTAATCAATTATCTATCAAACGAACAACGCTCGGACTAACAACTCACTCTGAAGGAGGCCAGGATGGGCAGTGGATGTTTTATTCAAGTATCATTTAGCTTTCCAAAAACGGCCCAATTGTTCTTCTTCTTCTACTTAGGCACTCCCTCGGAACCGAGGGTGACTTGCTTCCACACTAAAAATGAGTTCTCAGGTGACTGATGAGTCCAATGCGGGACCTACAGTCTCTGTCACAGGTGGGGCAGACGGTGGTTGAAGGGGCGGGTGGGTGGGGTGCTTGGGTTGACGTGCGCTCCTTCCGCTGTTTGCACTTGGCTTCCGCTTGCTCCCGGCGAAGAGACTCGAGGTCTTCGGCGCCGTCCCAGATACCTCTACTCCACTTTGTGCGGTCTTGGGCCAGGGATTCCCAGGTGTCGGTGGGGATGTTGCACTTTTTCCAAGGAGGCTTTGAGGGTGTCCTTGAAGCGTTTCCTCTGCCCACCTGGGGCTCTCTTGCCGTGTCGGAGCTCCGAGTAGGGCGCTTGCTTTGGGAGTCTTGTATCGGGCAGGCGGACATTTATCCTGAATGTTGCACCTTGCTGTGCGCAAACAGACAGCGATTGCACTTCAAAGGTAATTCATTGGGTGTGACGGACTTTGGGACATGTTGACGAGGTAAAGAGCGCTAAAGAGGTGCAAGCTTGTTTGTTTATTCATCGGCACACAGGGGGGGGGTCCGATTTTGGAATGTGAAAGTTACGATTGTATCTGCTTCCTCCACCCTTTCAGGCAGTGCATTCCGGATCGGAACAACTCGCTGAGAACAAAAAATTGTTCTCATCTCGTCTCTGGTTCTTTTGCCAATTACCTTCAATCTCTGTCCTCTGGTTACCGACCCTCCCTCCAGCGGAATCGTGTGATGAAATGCTATTATTCGCCTAAGCTACACCAGGGGATGTAGTAGTAATCTTTCACTGAACTTGGTTTGGACTCTGAGCTGACCTACATTTAATCAGTTGCTAATTGTGTCCCCAGACAGCAATTATAAGCAATTTTATTTATATAACAGTTATATTCAACTCAGGTCACTAATGTTGGAACATACAATGTCTGTTTTATCAGATTAATGCCATTAAGAATGCCACACAACTCCTGCATTACTTCAAAGACTAATGCTTCTGTCTCTCTATCTTTGCATCTATCCCAGTATCTCATTAACAGTGGCTTTGGAGATTAGAGGTTAGTTACTCAGAATCCCCAGTAGAACTTTCAATTTTTATTTATATCTAGAATAAGTCTACTTCAGACAACAGTCCTGCATCTTCTTTTGTTATCCGTATCCTCCCACTCACAAAAACACTTTAATTTATTTGGCTCAGTAAGGGTTGCTCATCCAAGGTCAGAGTAAGGAACATTGTTGACACAGAGGAAAGGGAACTTTACTCTACATCTAACTACGCTGTAACTGCCCTGCTGCCCTGCTGCCCTGGGTGTAGCAGCCAGGGAGCGGAGAGGAGAGGAGGAACGGAGGGAGAGACAGCAGGGGAGGAGGAACGGAGGGAGAGACAGCAGGGGAGCGGGGAGGGGAAAAAGAGGTCAGGCTTCAGATCGGGGAGGGGGATTCAGACCGAGGGGAGGCTTCAGATTGAGGAGGGAGGCAGATCGCGAGGAGAGAAGCAGGTTTGAGTCGCCTGGGGGGGCGGGAAGCACACCTGTTCCTCCTGACCCACTAGCTGTGCTGGAAAGACACTTACTTACCTGTTGGAAGTTGTCATTCTCGCCTTACTCCAGTTGCCGGGTTTCCCCCCCCCCCGGCACACAGCCTTTAAATGTAAAATTCTAGTAAAATTTGAGCCAAGTAGCCTCATTAACCTCTCGAGAGCAGGTTAGTCGCCCACTCCCCAACACACCTCCGTTAAAAGTATTGGAGGCAGATTGGGGTCGAGTTTCACATTTTTAAAATTTTAACCCCCCTCTCCCACCTGTTGTTGGGGCTTAAAATACCCCCCCACCCCGCCAAAGAGCCTGTTCCCTTCCCAATTGGGAAGACAGTGGAGGAAGCTCCAATTGGTGGGAGTATTGGGGGCGGGGCAGTTTGAGGCAGGAGGTCATGTGATAAAACAACCAGGAATACACCCAACCAGAGTTGCCAACCCTAAACAGGTGGTACGCTCTTACCCATGCACAGTGGGGTCTTAATTATTGACTTAGTTTGGACCCTGATTGCAATTTTAAGGGACACGTGAGTGGGGTGTACACTGGTCGCCTGCTCAAATGTTAAAATCTACCCAAAACTGCGCTCATAAAACCAAAGCAAATTGTGCCGTTTGTATTCATCCAGGTTTTCACGGTGAGCTGATTATGATAATTATATATAGTTATGTATAATTATTATATATGATAATGCTGTACAGGTGCCCAGGCCAATATTTCTCCCTCAAACATCACTAAAACAGGTTATCTGGTCATTATCACATTGCTGTTTGTGGGAGCGTGCTGTGCACAAATTCCTACATTACAACAGTGACTACATTTCAAAATGTACTTCATTGGCTGTAAAGCGCTTTGAGACGTCCAGAGGTCATGAAAGGTGCTATAGAAATGCAAGTCCTTTCTTTCTTTCATTATGCTTAGTTTCACAGCTCCCTCTCTCTGGCTCTGTGATGTCCTGAACCCTGTGAAGATAATTCCTTAATGGTTGTTGTCAGGTAGGCATTCGATGCCGGCAGATATGGTTGGTGGCTTCTTGGTAGGTTTGACCAAGCAGGCTATGCTCACTGTGGTGGCCCTTTATGTATGCAATACCGTTTGAAGCAATATCGGGGTGCTTTCAAGGAAGCATTGAGCATTATGCTTATTCAGGCATTTAGGTGTCGTATTTGTGCTATTGGGTTTGCTGTCCTCTGCCGTCAGTAAACTAACTGGCACCAAGTCCCTTTCACCCATCACCCCTGTGCTCGCTGACTTACATTGACTCTCAGTCCAGCAACACCTTGATTTTAAAAATTCTCATCCTAATGTTCAAATCTCTCCATAGCATCAGCCCTCCCTATCTGTGTAACCTCCTCCAGCCCAGATACCCCAAGAGATCTCCGCGCTCCTTCAATTCTGGCCTCTTGCGCAGCCACGATTTTCATCGCTCCACCATTGGTGGCCGTATCTTCATCCGTCATGGCCCTCAGCTCCGGAATTCCCTCCCTAAACCTCTCCGCCACTCTCTCTCTCCTTTAAGATGCTCCTTCAAACTACCTCAGTGAGTCCTCTGTCCTAAGATCTCCTTATGTGGTTCTGTGTCAAATTTTGTCCGACTATGCTCCAGTTTTGGTCACCTTATCTGAGGAAGGATGTTCTTGCCATGGAAGGAGTTCAGCGAAGATTCACAAGGCTGATACCTGGGATGGCAGGAATGACGTATGAGGAGCGATTGGGTCGATTGGGCTTATACTCGCTGGAGTTTAGAAGAATGAGAGGGGATCTCATTGAAACTTATAAAATTCTGACAGGTCTGGACAAACTAGATGCAGGACGGCTGTTCCCGATGGCGGGGGAGTCCAGAACCAGGGGTCACAGTCTAAGGATAAGGGGTAAGCCATTTAGGACAGAAATGAGGAGGAATTTCTTCACTCAGAGAGTGGTGAACCTGTGGAATTCTCTGCCACAGAAGGCAGTAGAGGCCAATTCATTAAATAGATTCAAGAAGGAGTTGGATATATTTCTTAAGGCTAAAGGGATCAAGGGATATGGGGCGAAAGCAGGGACAGGGTACTGAATTTGGATGATCAGCCATGATCGCATTGAATGGCGGAGCAGGCTAGAGGGGCCGAATGGCCTACTCCTGCTCCTATCTTCTATGATTCTATGTGAAGGGACTTGGGACGTTTCACTATGTTAAAGACGCTATATGAATGCAAGTTATTGTTGTTGCATAGGATGACTCGCAAGTGTCTACTCTAATGATTGATTGCGCTGTCCTCCATTGTATCTACTGGAACTTCCCTCTCTTACATCCACTGCGCTTACTGGCTATACTGCCCTCAATTATATCCCCTCTACTTAGTACTGCTCTCCCTCAAATCCAGTGTCGTTTTGCACACTCTTCCTCCCACTCCGGTTACGGCCTAAATTGCTCTGATCATTACTTGCCTTTGAAAGTCTTGTCTTGGGTCCATCACAGTCTATTGTGGTCTCCATTGCCACCTGGTACTATTTTAATAACTGCCATCACACTACTTACTAGAAATTTGAGCATATCAATGTCGAGCCCACATGCTTTTGTTTTCAATTTCAGAGCTAAAATGCTTTCAGTTGTAGTCGCGACGATTCAATTCATCATCCAGACTCTGCGTGACGGGAGTCACATTCACCAATGGCCGTGCTGTAGATAAAAGCCTTCACATACAGTATGATTTCTTGTAACTGTTATTGATTGTGATATTTTGAAAATTCTTAGCCATTACATTTACTGGGTAATTTTTATTTCACCTCTGCCTCAATGTAATGTTAAATGTGTTTTACCCAGAATTTGCTTTGACTGCATCGAAGTCTGCATATCAATGAAGCTTTGTACTGTTGTGAAATGTTATATTTGTAGGTGACTTTTAGCACTTGTCAAGGTGAGTGATGTTAGTGCTGTGGAATGGAACACTTCCCCATGTTTTAACACCCAATACAAGCATCAAGCCTTCCCAGGTTGGGTAGCCCATGGGTTAGATAAAGAGCACAGAATTTTAGTCCGACAATTCGTCTTGGCACTCACCTTCAGAAAATTATCTCCAATTGCCCGAACATGACATCCTCAGGGCTTCCTTGAGGTCACTTGCCAACGAAAGAAAGAACTTGTATTTGTACCTCAGCTTTCACGAGTTCAGAATGCTCCAAGGTGCTTCACAACCAATGAAGTACTTACGAAATGTAGTCACTGTATGTTGGCAAACATTGCAGCCAATTTGCACAGAGCAAGGTCCCACAAATAGCAATGAGATACAGAATCTGATAATCTGTTGTTTTGGTGGTGTTGGTTGAGGGAGGAATGTCGCTTTTCTTCAGATAGTGCCATGGGATCTTTTACTTCCAACTAAGCAGGCCAACATGATTAATGCCTCATCCAAAAAGCAGTTCCCCATAAAGCTTGAAGTGCCAGCCTACAATATGTGCTCAAGTCTCTGGAGTGGGTCTTAAACCCAAGACCTTCTGGCTTGGAGGCAAGAGTGCTCACGCTGAGCCAGGGCTGACACTGGACAGTGGGTGGACGTTAGGTGAGATCAAGATTACACTCGATTGTGATGAGCTACGCCATCAAATAGCCTGCTAACACAGTATCAAGGCTCATGGGGTGAAGTCGTTACCACTTACAGAACTGTATTCCAGGAAGATTCAGAGCCTTCAGAGGAGAGGAATGAGAAAAAAGAGGGGAGAAATTCAACACAAAAAACTCGAGCAATAACAACAAATTCAGACTGGAATGCTTACATCCGGACTAAATATTAATGGCGTTGCACTAGCTAAGGGTGAGGTTGAAAGAGCTCTATGGCGTTAGCAGACTCAGTACTTAATAGGTGAGATTTTCCGGGGTCCATTTAAATGGAGGAAAATTGGGCAGCAAAACGAGTGCCCACTCTAACTCGTCTGATTTTCCAATATTCACTGCCCCAGTTGACTCAGTGGCTGAGATTTTCCGGGATGTCAGCAGGCAGGATCGGTGGCGGGTCCGGTGGGAAAATGGGTATTTTTTTTTTTTACAGCGGGTCGGGAACCCGCTGTCAACCTGCCGCAATGTGTTTTTCCCAATGTCGGGTCTGTCAGCGCTGAGCAGACTCGACAGGCAGCGGCGGGTGACCCCATTAAACTCATCAGCATCTAGTTGACAGATGATTAACAGGCTTTTTTAACTTACCTTTTGACTTTAACTTCATGGCCACGGGAACCACACTGTTCGGGAACCACGGTGTTCAGGGACCACGGCTGTCAACCTGAGGCAGGAGTTCAGTGGCCATTGCTCCAGCTGATTACTTGACAGCTTCAAATGTACAGTAAAAGCTCCCACCTGACAGATGGTCACTTTCCTCAACCACAAACGAAACTATTTTTTTTTACGCAGCGAGTTGTTGTGATCTGGAATGCACTGCCTAAAAGGGCGGTGGAGGCAGATTCAACAGTACCTTTCAAAAGGAAATTGGATAAATACTTGAAAAGGGAAGAAAATTGTAGGGCTATGGGGAGCAGGACTAATTGGATAGCTCTTTCAAAGAGCCGGCACAGGCACGAAGGGCCAAATGGCCTCCTTCTATGCTGTAAGATTCTATGAAGGGTGCGGAACACAAAAGACTTGGGGGGGGTGGGAAATTCGGTTGCTTTGCACCTCCCGTTAGCACCCTAAGAGGGCGCTAATGGGACGTAAAGCAACTAGCGCCCGGGCGCGGCAATGTTTGCGCCGCTCGTGAAATTGACCAGACATTTTGCGGCGGCGCTAAACACTACCGCCACGATCTCCTGCGCCCGCAGATCGTGACGTCAGTCAAGCGTGCAACGCCCCGGTAGCACCCCGGACCGGATATTGAGTGGCGCCCCCTGCCTTTCCGCCTGCCGCTAGCAATGACAGGTTGAGGGGAATGTTTTGCAGTTGGGAAGGGACTGGGGGAGCGCAATTTAAAGGCGGCCGCTTCCTGCCTTTTTTTGTCGGCGACATTTTTGCAGCACGCATTCTGAGAGAGAGAAAGAGAGAGTTCTGGAGAGATTCAACGCTGTGTGAAGGAGTTTTGGGTACTGAGCAGCACTATGCAGGTTCATTTTGATTTGACCTTCCTTGCATCGATTTAAAAGAGACTGTGGGGGCTGCACTCTGAGCACTTTCCCTGGGCCTCTCCATTGCTCTTTCCAGCAGAATTGATGTACAGGTCTCTCCAGGCTGAGATTCAAGGCTGCAATGAGCAGAGTGTGGATGGAGAGCAAGATCGACCCTACGCTTTAAGAACTGGCCGGCGCCAGTGTGTCTGTGTTCCGTTGCTGACTGACATCACATGAGCTTCCCCAGCGCTCTGAGGTAGCGTCTCGCTCCTCGGCGTTGGCGCCTTAAGAGAGGCGTGTAGCGCCTGATTTAGCGCTCCAATCACCTCCAGGGGCGATAGAAGCCAAGTTTGCAGTCGGAGGCGATAATTAGCGCCAGGCACTAAACTTTGCGCCCGGCCGATAATTGCGCCCCAAACGGGGCGATACCGAATTTCTCCCCCTTGGTTTGACATAAAGGGCAGATGGAGGCTGTGATGGGGCAACTGTAACATTTTCTAAATGCTAAAAAACTACAAGTGCTGGAACTCTGAAATGAAAACTCACGAAAGTTCCATCAGCATGTAGAGGAAAGGCAGGCTTATGCTTTGGGTGTGAACTCAACAAAGGATCACACCCGATGCTGGTAGACCTGCTGCCTATTTCCAGCATCTTCTGTTCATATCTGTAGCTTTTTCTAGATGGACGAGTTAAAATGGGTTGAATGACCTTCCTCATCTGTGTCTATCTTGCAATCTCATGAAATCTGGCATTCATCCAGATCCTCAATACTACACTGCTGCAGAGTGGTTTTTTTTTCTAAAGCAACCACACGCATCTGGGAATAAGTACAAACAATTAGCATTTCCAACTCAGTCAGAGAGGAACAGGAAGAAAAAGTTCCAATTAATTACATGTTTAAAAAAAGGAAAGAAAAATATTGGTCCACTTTCATTATTATCTGTGCAACAAACTAGACGTAGACAAATGGAAGAAAAAAGCTGAATTCACTGGGCTCATTCATTAGTCGGAATGTAGGCTTGCTGCTCGTGTATCTGCAGATAATTTTGGAGGGTTATTTTTCAGGCTCTATCTGTGGTGTTAGCCTTGTCTCAGTTATAGTTCTCTCGCCCCTGACTCAAAAGGTTTGTGGGATCAAGCCCCACTCCAGAGACTTGAGCACAAAAATATAGGTACCGAGGGAGTGCTGCACAGTCAGAGGTGCCAAATTTTGGATGAGACGTTAAACTCAGGCTCTGTCAGCCGTCTCAGGTGGGTGTAAAAGATCCCATGGCACTATCTGAAGAGCAAGGGAGTTCTCCCTGATGTCCAGGCCAACAGTTATCCCTCAACCAACATCAGTAAAACAGATTATCTGGTCATTATCGCATTGCTGTTTGTGGGAGCTTGCTGTGCACAAATTGGCTGCCGCGTTTCCTACATTACAACAGTGACTACACTTCAAAAGTACGTACTTGGTTGTAATACGCTTTGGAACATCCTGAGGTTGTGGAAGGTGCTGTATAAATGCAAGTCTTTCTTTCTATCCTGCCCTGGAATTGTGCCTCAGTCACAGGTTATGGAGGGCACTTCCCCAAGTTATTGTTGTTCTAGAGAGCTCTTTCCATTGTCCCAGCCCCACATCACGTATTTTGTGCCCTTCATGCTAAGGGATGTTTGCGCTAGAGAATGAAACACTTTTCTGGATCCCAGTGTCAGCATCGAGTTTTTTTGGGGTCCGGTATAGCACAGTTAGATGCAGATTGAAGTTCCCACCACTCTGCCCTCCCAATGTATCTCAGCCTCAGAAGATCTGAGTGACATTTTCTATTTTGTAGCCTCTGAGTGAGATTACTAATTCAATGACAACTAGGTGCCGTTTTATGTTCTGGGCTTAGGATGACTAGGAACTGGGCTATGACCTCTGAAACTTATTTCACATGCACCCAACACATACCATCTACAGGAGGCACTGCAGCAACTCGCTAAGGCTTCTTCAACAGCACCTCCCAAACCCCCGACCTCAACCACCTAGAAGGACAAGAGCAGCAGGCCCATGGTGAACACCACCACCTCCAAGTCACACACCATCCTGACTTGGACATGTTTCGCCGTTCCCTCATCGTGGCTGGCTCAAAATCCTGGAATTCGCTACCTAACAGCATTGTGGGAGCACCTTCACCACACGGACTACAACGGTTCAAGAAGGCGGCTCACCACCATCACGTTCTCAAGGGCAACTAGGGATGGGCAGTAAATGCCGACCTTGTCAGCGACACCCACATCCCAAGAATGAATAAAGAAATAGAGAAGATATTTATCCCACTGGTTGTGGGTTGATGAAATTCAGGTCCCAGGGGTGAAAGAGTAGTGTTTAAACCAGTGAACCGTTAAGGCCTTGGTACAAATGATATTGAACAACACAATTCCTTCTATCTGACTACGGTGTTCAGGAACAACCTATCACTCCATCCAATAATACAGACCTGCATGGTGCTTGCTTATCTTATGATGTGACTTAATTAGCAGGACTCTATAGTGCAGGGCACCCACCAAGAGAGTAGAGGGAAGACAAGATAAATCAAGCAGTAGTGTTTAAGGGATGTCATGCTTGGAATTGGGTTGTCTATTGGAGCAAATGGAATTTTATTACATGGGATTTTTGCCAGTGTTTTGGAGATTGCATTCTGAGATTCCTTCTGTTTATAATTAGGAACGCTGATTGACGATGGCTCTTATTGCATGTGTTTCCAGGATTCGGGGAATCAGATTCCATGATTCTGTCCATATTTCCGTGAGAACTGTAAATCAGTTTCCCTGCTGACGAGATTAGAACCAGTTCCCTGGCTCCCGTCCAGCAGTGTGAGAAACATATCCCTGGATGAGAGTAATATTCCAGTACTGGATGTACCTTGGGATTCAGAAACAGTTACTGGAAAAAGAGCTGAGGACTTTGATCAGTATAATCAACAATAACCACAACTTGTATTTATATAGCATCTTTAACATACTAAAACGTCCCAAGGCGCTTCACAGGAGCGTTACCAAGCAAAATTTGACACCGAGCCACATAAGGAGATATTAGGGCAGATCACCAAAAGCTTGGTCAAAAAAGTAGGTTTTAAGGAGCGTCTTAAAGGAGGAGAGAGAGAGGTAGCGAGGTGGAGAGGTTTAGGGAGGGAATTCCAGAGCTGGGGGCCCAGGCAGCTGAAGGCACGGCCGGCAATGGTGGAGCGATGAAAATCGGGGATGCTCAAGATGCCAGAATTGGAGCAGCGTGGAGATCTTGGAAGGTTGTAGGGCTGGAGGAGGTTACAGAGATCGGGAGGCCATGGAGGGATTTGAAAGCAAGGATGAGAATTTTAAAATCCAAGCGTTGAAATCATTTATTTCCTTTCTGCAGTTTTAACATGTTCACAGGTGGTGAGTTTCCAAGACCTGTAAACCTCCCCAGTGAGAGATGGGGGTACGAGAATGCGCCGGAAATATTATCTACTCTCAAGACAATAAAAAAGAAATATTCAAAGTGAATTAAAAATGACTTTGTGGTTGCTCATTTAATGAGCCTCAGCAACACTAATAGCCAGAAAGAGGCTCTACTCTCGGCAACTACTGAAGAAAGACTCTGATCAGCATCACTGAATCTTTGTTGATCTTTCGACCCCTGAAAGCTCGAAAGATCTTTATCAACTTGCAAACGATGTGCCTGCTGTTTAGTGTACGGAACATTCTCTTTTCTCTCATCAGTATTCTCGCCTGTCTGGGTTTCCTATAGATCTTGGCTCTTTGCGAGTGACGGGTGTTGGTCTCCCTCTGGTACCTTGCTCAAGTGACCATTCTTCATGTTTGAGGCTTGACAATCAGGGTCAATGGGCTATCCGAGCGTGGGGGCGTTGGGGTGGGGTGGGGGGGGTGGGTGGTGGAGAACACCACCACCGCAAATGATAGGGTGTTGGGTAGAGCTGTAACTCAAGTTATAAAACCCATGTAAATGCTTTGCTTTCAAATTGCCATGGGATTCTAAATCGGGGCCAGTCTAAATGCGTCAGTTTTCACGGGCTGTGCCAGCCCATTTACATTTTTTTTTTGGGAGCTGTTGGCTAGTTTTCATTAGTTTTCTAGATTGGCGTGCGCGATTTTTCCAATGGGAGATTGACAAAAAAAATTATTATAATATTTTCATCATAATTTTTATAATCAATCGTCGCAGCTGGGTGTATTTGCTCAAATTGGACCACAGATCCCAGAGATGAAGTGTCACATACTCTGATCTGTCAAATTCATTTCATGCAGTAAGATTGATACACAGAATTAGAAACAGTTAGGAGTCAGTCATAAGGCTTTAATCTAATCGAGGTACTTTGGATTATGTCATCTGTCACCAGGATGCCACTTGAACCCCCTGAATAAATCATGGCCGTTTATGCAGTCTTATTTCCGTTTTACATTTTTATAATAAAATATCCTGTGCTATCTATGTCATGACACGGTCATGTTTTTAAAAAAAATCATACGGGATCCTGGGCTTTATAAAGAGAGACAAAGCAAGAATATTATGCTAAGCCATCATTAAATTACTGGTTGGGTCTCAGCTGGAGTATTGTATCCAATTCTGGGCACCACATTTTCTGAAGGATGTCAAGGCCTTGGAGAAGGTGCAGAGGAGATTTATCACAATGGTACCAGGGATGCTGGGTTTCAGTTATCTGGAGAGACTAGAGAAGCTGGGATTGTTCTCTTTGAGCAGAGAAGGTGAAGTGGAAATTTAATAAAAGGTGTTCATAATTATGAGGGGTTTTGATAGAGTAGATGGGAAGAAACTGTTGCCACTGGCAGAAGGGTCATTAACCCGAGGACACAAATTTAAGATAATTGACAAAAAAGCCAGGTGGGAGATGAGGAGATTTTTTTTTTTTTTTTACTCAGCGAGTTGTTCTGATCTTAAATGTATTGCCTGATAGGGTGGTGGAAATAGATTCAGTAGTAACTTTCAAAAGGGAATTGGATCTCTACTTCAGAAGGAAACAGTTGCAGGACTACGACGAAAGAGCAGAGGAGTGGGACTAATTGGACAGCTCTTTCAGAGAGCCGGCACAGAGAAGATGGGCTGAATGGCCTCCTTCTATGCTGTAAGATTCTATGACCCTCATTGGGTAATGATATCTGTTTGTATCCTTACTGATTGGTTAATTTCCATCCATAACTTTACCGAAAACCTATGTCTCCAGTTTTAAATTAAGCCCCCTCACGTTGCAAAAAGGAAATTCTACCCAATCACATTGCAGCAAAAGTAGTGATTCCGCCGCCATGACACACTCCCGTGGCTCAGCCCGAGACAAAAGCTTTTCATAATCCTGTTGCTTTAAATGCAACTCTGAGGTGACTGGATTATCAGGCGCATGGCAACAACATCACCTCCAAGTTCCCCTCCGAGTCACACACCAATCTGACTGGGGCAGCACGGTGGCATAGTGGTTAGCACTGTTGCCTCACAGCGCCAGGGACCCGGGTTCGAATCCGGCCTCGGGTGACTGTGTGGAGTTTGCACATTCTCCCCGTGTCTGCGTGGGTTTCCTCCGGGTGCTCCGGTTTCCTCCCACAGTCCAAAGATGTGCGGGTTAAGTTGATTTGGCTATGATAAATTGACCCTTAGTGTTAGGGGGATTAAATATGTGGGGTTACGGGGATAGGGTGGGATATGTGTCGGTGCAGGCTCGATGGGCCAAAATGGCCTCTACCTGCACTGTGGGGATTCTGTGATTCTGTGACTTGGAAGTATATCGCCGTTCCTTCATCGTCGCTGGGTCAAATTCCTGGAACTCCCTCCCTAACGGCATTGTGGGAGTACCTTCACCGCATGGGACTGCAGCGGTTCAAGAAGGTGGTCCACCACCACCTACTCGAGGGGCAACTCAGTATGGGTAATAAAGCTGGCCTTGCCAGCGACGCCCACGTCCCAAGAATGAATTTAAAACATGGCAGAGAGGTTACCCGCAATACACTGATGGAGAGATACCTGGACACTCAACAAGTCTTGGACTTGATTTAAGGAACCTATTCTCAGCAAACAACTCACCCCCACCTTGGTTTCATTCCTAGCCCGCTCAGAATCACCCATCTCAAACCTAACCTCACTCCCCCCCACCCATCATCCCCACTCCACACCCCCAGATCACCCTAACCTTTAGCACTGGTCTGCACCTACATACTGAACACGTGGGCCCTGCCGGACATACAGCCCAACTTCATGGGAGTTCTGTTAATTTTTCCTCATTCTCCATATAATAAAATAAATTTAGCATTGCCAGGATGACAGGTAGAGAGCGGACGACCGTCATGTGTTAATCGTGATTGTCAAGCCAACCGGCAATGGACCCGAAGCCAATGGGTGGAACTGCGAGAGGATGCCCCGCTGGGCATGCGTTAGATTAGCCTGGAATGGTCAGATATGTTCTCCCATAGGCCTTCCCGTCAGTACATGGCTCACACCTGCAGTACACAGGTTGGTGTGCGGGTCATTCAGCCACTCTGGATCTGTGTCTTAGGATGTGGAGACATTGAGGTTTTTTTTCCAATGAATTTGCAACAGCAGCCAATCAAGCTGGGGGGATTGCTAGGGGGATAGATTATAAAAACAGGGAGGTATTGCTGCAGTTATATAAGGTATTGGTGAGACCGCACCTGGAATACTGCATACAGTTTTGGTGTCCATACTTAAGAAAAGACATACTTGCTCTCGAGGCAGTACAAAGAAGGTTCACTCGGTTAATCCCGCGGATGAGGGGGTGGACATATGAGGAGAGGTTGAGTAGATTGGGACTCTACTCATTGGAGTTCAGAAGAATGAGAGGCGATCTTATTGAAACATATAAGATTGTGAAGGGGCTTGATCGGGTGGATGCGGTAAGGATGTTCCCAAGGATGGGTGAAACTAGAACTAGGGGGCATAATCTTAGAATAAGGGGCTGCTCTTTCAAAACTGAGATGAGGAGAAACTTCTTCACTCAGAGGGTAGTAGGTCTGTGGAATTTGCTGCCCCAGGAAGCTGTGGAAGCTACTTCATTAAATAAATTTAAAACAGAAATAGACCGTTTCCTAGGAGTAAAGGGAATTAGGGGTTACGGTGAGCGGGCAGGAAATTGGACATGAGGCTGAGTTCGGATCGGTCGAGGCCTTGTGGGTGGCGTAGCGGGCCCAGGGGCTGAGTGGCCGGGTCCTGCTCCTACTTCTTGTGTTCTTTAGATTTGAGGTTAGGATCAGATCAGCCATGATCTTATTGAATGGCGGAGCTGGCTCGAGGGGCCGATTGGCCTACTCCTGCTCCTATTTCTTATGTTCTTATGTTAAGCACCAGGAATCCCACACCCTCCTGATCCTTTCCCCCCCCCCCCCCCATAGTCTGGATTCAACCTTGGCAATCCTGCTGATTACCACCAACCGCCCTCCCTTAGCATGATGGATCAGTACTCCTCCATGTTGAACATTGAAGAAGCACTGAGGGTAGCAAGGACCACCACCACCTTCTCAAGGGCAATTAGGGATGGGCAATAATTGGTGAGTCTTAGCCTTGCCAACGGCGCCCACATCCCGTGAATGAATAATTAAAAAGGTGCCAACTCCTACAGTCAGTGGCACTGGGAGAATTACCAATTACATCTGCTTTCAATCTGTTGTACCTTTTAAAACTCTGGGATTTGGCAGATTAAAGATAGTTTTGCGAGAGATCTACTGGTGCAATGAAAGCCTCAGCAAGGGAACAGTGTCATTTATTTTACTCCAGAACATATAGATTTTTCTCGAGGGTCATTTGACACAAATAGGATGCGCTCTCCGATCGATGGAAAGCCAGCTGCCACAGAGAATGCAATGAAGTTTTCAGGCCTCAGATATGAGAATCACCTGGGTTGTAACTATTTAAAAGAAATAAAGCACACACGGCATTATTTCAGCTTGTCTGTCTGCTCCGACCCTCGGCACAGTTCTGTGGTTGGAAAACTGCAATATATTCGTTAGCTCAAAGCACAGTTTCACACAGGACGAACTGCCTAAGGAATGGAAGCTGCTGGAGCTGTACAGGCGAAGGAGAGATGTGTGAGGCGAAGGAGAGATGTGTGAGGTGATGGAGAGATGTGAGGGGCGATGGAGAGATGTGTGAGGTGATGGAGAGATGTGTGAGGCGAAGGAGAGATGTGTGAGGTGATGGAGAGATGTGTGAGGTGATGGAGAGATGTGTGAGGTGATGGAGAGATGTGTGAGGTGATGGAGAGATGTGTGAGGTGATGGAGAGATGTGTGAGGTGATGGAGAGATGTGTGAGGCGATGGAGAGATGTGTGAGGTGATGGAGAGATGTGCGAGGTGATGGAGAGATGTGTGAGGTGATGGAGAGATGTGTGAGGTGATGGAGAGATGTGTGAGGCGACGGACAGATGTGTGAGGTGATGGAGAGATGTGTGAGGTGATGGAGAGATGTGTGAGGTGATGGAGAGATGTGTGAGGCGATGGAGAGATGTGTGAGGTGATGGAGAGATGTGTGAGGTGATGGAGAGATGTGCGAGGCGATGGAGAGATGTGCGAGGCGATGGAGAGATGTGCGAGGTGATGGAGAGATGTGCGAGGTGATGGAGAGATGTGTGAGGCGATGGAGAGATGTGTGAGTTGAGGGAGAGATGTGTGAGGTGATGGAGAGATGTGTGAGGTGATGGAGAGATGTGTGAGGTGATGGAGAGATGTGTGAGGTGAGGGAGAGATGTGTGAGGTGATGGAGAGATGTGTGAGGTGATGGAGAGATGTGTGAGGCGATGGAGAGATGTGTGAGGTGATGGAGAGATGTTTGAGGTGATGGAGAGATGTGTGAGGCGATGGAGAGATGTGTGAGGCGATGGAGAGATGTGTGAGGTGATGGAGAGATGTGTGAGGCGATGGAGAGATGTGTGAGGCGATGGAGAGATGTGTGAGGCGAAGGAGGGATGTGTGAGGCGAAGGAGAGATGTGTGAGGCGATGGAGAGATGTGTGAGGTGATGGAGAGATGTGTGAGGTGATGGAGAGATGTGTGAGGTGATGGAGAGGTGTGCAAGGCGATGGAGAGATGTGCGAGGCGATGGAGAGGTGTGCAAGGCGATGGAGAGATGTGTGAGGTGATGGAGGGATGTGTGAGGTGATGGAGAGGTGTGCAAGGCGATGGAGAGATGTGTGAGGTGATGGAGAGATGTGTGAGGTGATGGAGAGGTGTGCAAGGCGATGGAGAGATGTGTGAGGCGATGGAGAGATGTGTGAGGTGATGGAGAGATGTGTGAGGTGATGGAGAGATGTGTGAGGCGATGGAGAGATGTGTGAGGCGATGGAGAGATGTGTGAGGCGATGGAGAGATGTGCGAGGTGATGGAGAGATGTGTGAGGCGATGGAGAGATGTGTGAGGCAACGGAGAGATGTGTGAGGTGATGGAGAGATGTGTGAGGTGATGGAGAGATGTGTGAGGCGATGGAGAGATGTGTGAGGTGATGGAGAGATGTGTGAGGTGATGGAGAGATGTGTGAGGTGATGGAGAGATGTGTGAGGCGATGGAGAGATGTGTGAGGTGATGGAGAGATGTGTGAGGTGATGGAGAGGTGTGTGAGGCGATGGAGAGATGTGTGAGGCGATGGAGAGATGTGTGAGGTGATGGAGAGATGTTTGAGGTGATGGAGAGATGTGTGAGGCGATGGAGAGATGTGTGAGGCGATGGAGAGATGTGTGAGGTGATGGAGAGATGTGTGAGGCGATGGAGAGATGTGTGAGGCGATGGAGAGATGTGTGAGGCGAAGGAGGGATGTGTGAGGCGAAGGAGAGATGTGTGAGGCGATGGAGAGATGTGTGAGGTGATGGAGAGATGTGTGAGGTGATGGAGAGATGTGTGAGGTGATGGAGAGGTGTGCAAGGCGATGGAGAGATGTGCGAGGCGATGGAGAGGTGTGCAAGGCGATGGAGAGATGTGTGAGGTGATGGAGGGATGTGTGAGGTGATGGAGAGGTGTGCAAGGCGATGGAGAGATGTGTGAGGTGATGGAGAGATGTGTGAGGTGATGGAGAGGTGTGCAAGGCGATGGAGAGATGTGTGAGGCGATGGAGAGATGTGTGAGGTGATGGAGAGATGTGTGAGGTGATGGAGAGATGTGTGAGGCGATGGAGAGATGTGTGAGGCGATGGAGAGATGTGTGAGGCGATGGAGAGATGTGCGAGGTGATGGAGAGATGTGTGAGGCGATGGAGAGATGTGTGAGGCAACGGAGAGATGTGTGAGGTGATGGAGAGATGTGTGAGGTGAGGGAGAGATGTGCGAGGGGACGGAGAGATGTGTGAGGTGATGGAGAGATGTGTGAGGTGATGGAGAGATGTGTGAGGCGATGGAGAGATGTGTGAGGCGATGGAGAGATGTGTGAGGTGATGGAGAGATGTGTGAGGTGATGGAGAGATGTGTGAGGCGATGGAGAGATGTGTGAGGTGATGGAGAGATGTGTGAGGTGATGGAGAGGTGTGTGAGGCGATGGAGAGATGTGTGAGGCGATGGAGAGATGTGTGAGGTGATGGAGAGGTGTGCGAGGTGATGGAGAGATGTGTGAGGCGATGGAGAGATGTGTGAGGCGATGGAGAGATGTGTGAGGTGATGGAGAGATGTGTGAGGCGATGGAGAGATGTGTGAGGCAACGGAGAGATGTGTGAGGTGATGGAGAGATGTGTGAGGCGATGGAGAGATGTGTGAGGCGATGGAGAGATGTGCGACGCGATGGAGAGATGTGTGAGGCAACGGAGAGATGTGTGAGGCGATGGAGAGATGTGTGAGGCAATGGAGAGATGTGTGAGGCAACGGAGAGATGTGTGAGGCGATGGAGAGATGTGTGAGGCGAGGGAGAGATGTGTGAGGCAACGGAGAGATGTGTGAGGTGATGGAGAGATGTGCGACGCGATGGAGAGATGTGTGAGGCGATGGAGAGATGTGCGACGCGATGGAGAGATGTGCGAGGCGATGGAGAGATGTGTGAGGCGATGGAGAGGTGTGTGAGGCAACGGAGAGATGTGTGAGGCGATGGAGAGGTGTCCGAGGTGATGGAGAGATGTGTGAGGCGATGGAGAGATGTGTGAGGCGATGGAGAGATGTGTGAGGGGATGGAGAGGTGTCCGAGGTGATGGAGAGATGTGCGAGGCGATGGAGAGATGTGCGAGGTGATGGAGAGATGTGCGAGGTGATGGAGAGATGTGTGAGGCGATGGAGAGATGTGTGAGGCAATGGAGAGATGTGTGAGGCAACGGAGAGATGTGTGAGGCGATGGAGAGATGTGTGAGGCGAGGGAGAGATGTGTGAGGCAACGGAGAGATGTGTGAGGTGATGGAGAGATGTGCGACGCGATGGAGAGATGTGTGAGGCGATGGAGAGATGTGCGACGCGATGGAGAGATGTGCGAGGCGATGGAGAGATGTGTGAGGCGATGGAGAGGTGTGTGAGGCAACGGAGAGATGTGTGAGGCGATGGAGAGGTGTCCGAGGTGATGGAGAGATGTGTGAGGCGATGGAGAGATGTGTGAGGCGATGGAGAGATGTGTGAGGGGATGGAGAGATGTGTGAGGTGATGGAGAGATGTGTGAGGTGATGGAGAGATGTGTGAGGCGATGGAGAGATGTGTGAGGCAACGGAGAGATGTTAACAGCAGGAACAGGAAGAGTTTCCTACAGTAGCTGGAAAATGACAGTCAGGTGAAAGAGCTGATTTAGGGGAAAGGAACTGAGTGGCGCAACCAAACTATGCAAACAAGGAAACAGCGAGGTGGTACACAAGGAGATTTGTCAAGACAATCCGTGAGATGCATTGAAACTGCCCGGGGTACGGGACTTATGTCAGAAGCACTCTCTAAATTTAATTTAAAGACATTTCTCTTTTCCTCGCCCAAAGGGCACCTTTTCACAACTTCACAAGATAATTACGGATGAGCAAAAACTATAAAATTACAATTCCTTTCACAGCTTAACAGAAAAAAAGATCACATTCAGCAGCTGCCATCTACAATACTGAATAAGACTGTTCCAGCAGATCATGAGGAGGGCTTTTATAGCGAGAATCAGAACTCATAAAATTTAAGAACATTTTAAGTTAATTTCTTCTTTACCATTATTGCTACAACAGCACCTATTAAAAAGGTTTCTACTGTAAACCATGCCGAAGTTCAGGACTTTCACATAAAAGCTATAGTTTTAGACAGAGCTAATTAGTCCCATGCCAATGGTGCAGCGTTAAACTCTGCAGCCCGACCACATCCAGTCAAGAATGGTGGTTGACAACTAACGGGAGGAGGAGGCACCATGAACATTTCTAGAAGCATGAAGGATTTGTGGAAATTGTAATGGATACCAGTGGGCAAGTTACAGGTCTAGCAGCCCTGGGTGCACAAATGATGGTTAACTCTGCACAAGTGAGACAGAGTTCCAAGTAACAACAATATCTGAGGGAGAGCTCCAGAACCAGGGGAAAGGTTCAAATGAAAATTTGAAGGCGGCATGTCAGTAATCCCATGGGGGCGATTTTAACCCTATTCACTCAGCAGAAACCTGGCCGGTGAGCAGTTAAAATCGGCTTGGCTCTTACCTGTCCGAAAGCCGCCATGGTCGCAAAATCTGCAATTTTAACCTACTCCCCTGAGCAGGCAGCAAGGACAGGCGCCCGGAGCCAACCGGGTCCTTCTTTACATATGCATGTTGCGGCCCGATGACATCATTGAGACCCGACTGTAATTTTAACTCAGGCCTGCGCGGGGAATCCACCTGGAGTTAAAATCGGGACCATCCTACATATGTTTTTTTTTTAAAACGGAAAGGCCAATGGACTTACTGAAAAAAGGCACTTGAAGAAGATAGGACAAGTGGGATCAAGGAAGAACCAGGTGCGATCTGGAGAGGGTCGTGGTTAAGGGGATTCGGTGAGATTGAGATCAGTCATAAAAGGAATGGGAGTGTTCGACCTAATGGCCTCTGAATGCTCCTGAAAATTCATACGTTCTGGTATCGCTGGGGGAGGCCTGAGGGTAGATTAACTGACTGCTTTTTTGGCCACAGGTGATGTATCATCTCGAGAGACAAAAGGAGGATGGGGAAGAAAATAGAGGAATTTACTACGGTGAAATAATAAAAAGATTTTTTTTTAAAAAGCAGAGTTATTATTAATAGCTTTATAATGAAGTGCACAGTTCAGCCCAAAATCAATTGACTAACACTGTTTGGGGTTTTTTCGCTGATAGAATGATTCAGCACAGAAGGAGGCCATTCGGCCCATCGTGCCTGTGCCGGCTCTTTGGTAGAGCTATCCAATTAGTCCCACTCCCCTTTCTCAATAGCCCAGCAAATTTTTCCCCTTCAAGTATATATCCCATTCCCTTTTGAAAGTTATTAATGGGCCAGAAATTCGGCTGTTGTCGGGTGAGTACGCGCTGTGTACTCACCCGTAAGGCCACCTGAAGCGTCGGTTTCACGCATGCACTGCGCATGCGCGAGAAACCGGAACTTCCGTTCCCCTGAAGGGAGGGGTTCAGAAGTCGAACACGTGCGCGGGAGAGGCTGCGCGCATGCAGCGAACTTCGATTTTTTTTTCAGGTTTCTCCGGGAAGCTAAGTATGAAGAAGCTGCACTTTTAAAAAGGAGGCGCAAGGCCTGTTTTTAACAAGGGCAGTAGACAGAAGGCTGGAAACTATAGATCGGTTAGCCTAACATCTGTGGTAGGTAAAATTTTGGAGTCCATTATTAAGGAGACAGTAACGGGACATTTGGATAATCATAATTTAATAGGACAAAGTCAGCATGGTTTTATGAAGGGGAAGTCATGTTTGACAAATTTGCTGGAGTTCTTTGAGGAAGTAACACACAGGGTGGATAAAGGGGAACCAGTGGATGTGGTGTATTTAGACTTCCAAAAGGCATTTGACAAGGTGCCACACAAAAGATTATTGCTTAAGATAAAAAATCATGGGATTGGGGGTAATATTCTGGCATGGATAGAGGATTGGCTATCTAACAGAAGGCAGAGAGTTGGGATAAATGGTTCATTCTCAGACTGGCAATCAGTAACTTGTGGTGTTCCGCAGGGGTCAGTGCTGGGTCCCCAACTCTTTACAATCTATATTAATGATTTGGAGGAGGGGACCAAGTGTAACATATCAAAGTTTGCAGATGATACTAAGATGGGAGGGAAAGTAGTGAGTGAGGAGGACATAAAAAATCTGCAAGGGGGCATAGACAGGCTAAGTAAGTGGGCAGAGATTTGGCAGATGGAATACAATACTGGAAAATGTGAGGTTATGCACTTTGGCAGGAAAAATAGTAGAGCAAGTTATTATCTAAATGGCAAGAAACTGGAAAGTACTGAAGTACAAAGGGATCTAGGGGTCCTGGTGCACGAAACTCAAAAGGTTGGTATGCAGGTGCAGCAAGTGATTAAGAAGGCCAATGGAATGTTGGCTTTCATTGCTAGGGGGATAGAATATAAAAATAGGGAGGTATTGCTTCAGTTGTACAAGGTATTGGTGAGACCGCACCTGGAATACTGCATACAGTTTTGGTGTCCATACTTAAGAAAAGACATACTTGCTCTCGAGTCAGTACAAAGAAGGTTCACTCGGTTAATCCCGGGGATGAGGGGATGGACATATGAGGAGAGGTTGGGTAGATTCGGACTCTACTCATTGGAGTTCAGAAGAATGAGAGGCGATCTTATTGAAACATATAAGATTGTGAAGGGGTTGGATCGGGTGGATGCGGGGAGGATGTTCCCGATGATGGGTGAAACTAGAACTAGGGGGCATAGTCTTAGAATAAGGGGCTGATCTTTCAAAACTGAGATGAGAAGGAACTACTTCACTCAGAGGGTGGTAGGTCCATGGAATATGCTGCCCCAAAAAGCTGTAGAAGCTACATCATTACATAAATTTAAAACAGAAATAGACAGTTTCCTAGAAGTAAAGGGAATTAAGGGTTACGGGGAGCGGGCAGGAATTTGGACATGAGTCTAGGTTCGGATCGGTCATGGCCCTGTGGGTAGCTTAGCGGGCCCAGGGGCCGTGTAGCCTGATCCTGCTCCTATTTCGTGTGTCCAATTCTGTTAGGTTCAGGAGATGGTTCTGTGATAGTAGATTGGCGGTTAGGATCAGATCAGCCATGATCTTATTGAATGGCGGAGCAGGCTCGAGGGGCCAATTGGCCTACTCCTGCTCCTATTTCTTATGTTCTTATGTTCTTATGTAAAGGTAAGTTTATTTTTAGCACCGTTAAAAAGTATAATTAATTTTTTCAAAAATTTAAATTTTTGTTTAAAGTAGTTAATTTATTTAATTTATAGTTATTTTAAAAATGTGATTTTTTTTTCAATTTATTTGAAGTTTAAGTGTGGTTTTGGGGCCGATCTCTATTCATAGATTTGACAGGTCTTCCTGTCAAATCTATGAATGAAAATTCCCTGCTAGGATTGGCTCTCCATGGCCCACGTGATCCCAGGGGGCGCTTTGAACTAACTGCGCCCCTGGGATACGCAAGCACTGCCCGCCGGCAGCTGGAGGAGGCCCAGGACCCGAAGTCCTCGTGGGCCAAAAGCACAACTGCAGGTGCGGTAGGCAAGTTCGCGCGCGATGCTTGCACCCACAGGAAGCCGGAAAGCTGAATTTCTGGCCCATTATTGAATCTGCTTCCACTGCCCTTTCAGGCAGTGCATTCCAGATCACAACAACCAGCTCTTTAAAAATGTATATCCTCCTGTCGCCTCTGGTTCTTTTGTCAATTACCTTAAATCTGCGTCCTCTGGTTACCGACCTTTCAGCCACTAGAAACAGTTTCTCCTTATTTACTCTATCAAAACCGTTCATGGTTCTGAACACCTCTATCAAATCTCCCCTTAAACGTCTCTGCTCTAAGGAGAACAACCCCAGTTCTTCATCCCTGGTACCATTCCAGTAAATCTCCTCTGCACCCTCTCCAAGGCCTTGACATCTTTCCTAAAGAGTGGTGCCCAGAATTGGCCACAATACGCCAGCTGTGGCCTAACCGGTGTTTTATAAAGGTTTAGCGCAACTTCCTTGCTTTTGTACTCTATGCCTTAAACCACTCACCCAACAGAAGGGAAATTAGGGATCAGGCAATACTGCCAACAGCTTATCAACCTAAATTTCTTCAGTATACTACCAGCTACAGCAGGCTAATTGACAATGAAATGAAATGACATTTGCAAACCAGGCTCATAAATCAATGTTAGCTGCATGCAGCCATCGATTAAATCAACTATTTTATTTCTGCCTGCCACCTTGAGTATGCCAGGGACAGCTTGCTCAGATCCTGATTGAACAGGTGCAATTTTTCAATATTAACTAGCACCCATACAAAGAGTGTTACAGAATGCAAAAGGATGGTTGGCCTGGGTCACGATGAGTGGAAGACTGTTTTCTACTGCGAAACCATGGGTGAAGAGATAAGGCCCATGGCTTAGGGTGCTACCAAACTAGGGTTACCAAGTCTGGTTGGACTTACTCCTGCGAAAAAAATGGACTCGCATTTTTTTAGCGCCTTTCACAACCTCATGACGTCCCAAAGTGCTTTACAGCCAATGAAGTACTTTTTGAAGTGTAGACACCGTTTTACTGCAGGAAACGCGGCAGCCAATTTGCACACAGCAAGCTCCCACAAACAGCAATGTGACAATGATCAGGTTCACCAGACTGATTTCTGGGATGGCAGGACTGTCATATGAGGAGAGATTGGGTTGACTAGGCCTGTATTCACCAGAGTTTAGAAGAATGAGAGGGGATCTCATTGAAACGTATAAAATTCTGACAGGGCTAGACAGACTGGATGCAGGGAGGATGTTTCCCCTGGTTGGGGGGTCTAGAATGAGGGGTCACAGTCTCAGGATACAGGGTAGGACATTTAGGACTGAGATGAGGAGAAATTTCTTCACTCAGAGGGTGGTGAACCTGTGGAATTCTCTACCCCAGAGGGCTGTGGAGGCCAAGTCACTGAATATATTTAAGAAGGAGATAGATAAATTTCTAGACACAAAAGGCATCAAGGGGTATGGGGAGAGAACGGGAATATGGTATTGAGATAGAGCATCAGCCATGATCATATTGAATGGCGGAGCAGGCTCGAAGGGCCGAATGGCCTACTCCTGCTCCTATTTTTCTATGTTTCTATGATCAGATCATGTGTTTTTAGCTGTCAGTTGAGGGATAAACATTGGCCAGGACTCCGGGAAGAACTCACCTGCTCTTCTTCCAAATAGTGCCGTGGGATCTTTAACGTCCACCCGAGGGGGCCTCGGTTTAACGTCTCATCTGAAAAAACGGATGTGTGGAGGAAGCGGTTGTTTCATTTTATCATGAGAAACCTTGGGTGAAGGGCTAGGGTCCGTGGTTATATCACACGAACTGCTGCCTCCACCAGCTCCATCCAGTCAAATATCCTTTTCCCTCAGTCAAATATCCTTTTCCCTCATCGCCAATATTTTTATAACTAATAAATGAAAGTTTCAAAGAAATTGAATAAAACTCATCGGCCGGGAATTTGCGGTCCCGATGACGGCGAACTGGCAGCGTCCACCGTCATTTCGCCTTTGAAACTGACCCCAACTTCAGGATTCAGCACATGCGCATCTAAGCGAAGTTGCGGTCTGTGATTCAGAGCTGCTCCGCTGGCTGCGCTGGCTGCGCTGGCTGCGCTGTGTGCCCGCCCCCCCCCCCCCCCCAGAGCCGGCAATCAGAGTAATCTGTCAAATCAGGGAAAGTAACGAAAACTTCGGCTCTTCCGCGGTAATACCGCTGTTAAATACCCCATTAAATGTTAGACCCTTTTGGATTAGGTGTAACTGGCGTTTTAACGGCGTATTGGCTGCTAAACAAAGGCTCTGGCCCTGAGAAACTAACTTTGTGGAGCGTCAAATTTATCCATTCTATTAAAAAATAAACTTTTTGAAATTTAATTTTTTTTTTAAAGTTTGTCAATCTTTATTTCAGGTTTGCCTTTTCCCCCCATGTGAAAGCCCCAATCTTTGTTTTGCTCTCTCTAACATTTTTAAAAAGTTAGAATCAAAGGAGCTTCCCCGCTTCCTGATTCAGTGTCTGTGAGAATTCTGCATTTTGATTCGCTGCTTAGGCAGCTTGTTGGCGTCACTGCAGCTTGCGTTAGGGATTCCCCATTAACTTGCATTGGTTTCAATTACGCGTCAGAAAAGCCAAACTTTCCGCCAGCGATTGCGAGATCTTGGTGGGAAGTTTACTTCGGGGCCAGGGGAGAACACCTGTGCTTCACTGCTGACCACAAATTATGGGCCATTATTTTTTTTTTAGTGGGGTCCCTATGATTTTTCTCCTGGGTGTTGCTGGTAGCCATGTCCAGGAGATTAATCTTCAATTGCTGGAGATTCCAGGGCAATCCTGGAGGGTTGGCGACCCTATACCAAAGTAGGGGATGAAATATCAATCAATGTAAATCAAGAAGTAACGAATCGTTGCTGCCAAGCTTGAGTTTAGAGGTATGTAGATTCGAGAAATTAAAGTGGGGTCATGAGTTCCACATGTAAGAGGTCCTTGGAAAGAGCAAATCGGATTAGGAAGTGGTGTGAAGAAGCTTGATGTCAACACAAAAGGTTAATTATTAGCTGGTCCAATGGCTGATTCAAGTTCCATGAGTTGGTACCGAGTGAAACCGACCTGAGGAAGGATGTCCTTATCTGAGGAAGGATGTTCTTGCCATGGAAGGAGTTCAGCGAAGATTCACAAGGCTGATACCTGGGACAGCAGGAATGACGTATGAAGAAAGATTGGGTCGATTGGGCTTATACTCGCTGGAGTTTAGAAGAATGAGAGGGGATCTCATTGAAACTTATAAAATTCTGACAGGATAGGACAAACTAGATGCAGGAAGGATGTTCCCGATGGTCGGGGAGTCCAGAACCAGGGGTCACAGTCTAAGGATAAGGGGTAAGCCATTTAGGACAGAAATGAGGAGGAATTTCTTCACCCAGAGAGTGGTAAACCTGTGGAATTCTCTGCCACAGAAGGCAGTAGAGGCCAATTCATTAAATAGATTCAAGAAGGAGTTGGATATATTTCTTAAGGCTAAAGGGATCAAGGGATATGGGGAGAAAGCAGGGACAGGGTACTGAATTTGGATGATCAGCCATGATCGCATTGAATGGCGGAGCAGGCTAGAGGGGCCGAATGGCCTACTCCTGCTCCTATCTTCTATGATTCTATGATTCTATGACCATGTCTCACGAGCAAATGTAGTATGATGAGTTTGCTGGTCTCGGTGGAGCAGTGATAGGGATGCTGTAACTGCCTCAGGACTCAGGGCAGAGGGAGAGAGAATAAAACTGAGTGATTCAGTGACAGAAAGAAAGAAAGTAAAAAACTTGAAATTATACAGCGCCTTTCATGACCTCAGGACATCCTAAAGTGCTTCACAGCCAATTAAATACTTTTGAAGTGCAGGAATCGTGTCAGCAACTTTGCGCACAGCAAGCTCCGACAAACAGCAATGTGATAACCACCAGATAATCTGTTTTTAGTGATGTTTGTTGAGGGATAAATATTGGCCAGGACACCGGGGATAACTCTCCCTGTTCTTCTTCGAAATAGTGCCACGGGATCTTTTACGCCCACCTGAGAGGGCAGACGGGGCCTCAGTTTAACGTCTCATCTGAAAGAGGGCACCTGAAGGCGGACGTGAACCCACAAGCTTTTGACTTGGAGGCGAAAAGTGCTACCCACTGAGCCACGGCTGGCCGACTGGAATATATACATGAGTTGAGGAAGAACAGGATTAAGCTCAGCTACAATGTCCGTACTCCACGATGAAATAGCCGACCAACACTCACCGTCTAGGCTCATAGGTTAAGGATGGCCGAGAGGTTTGCCAGCATCCGGAGAATCAGGTGGCAAAAAGATTCAGTGCCTTCAGGGAAGGAGAGGAGAGAGGGGAAGACAATTGATATGGTGCTCTTAGCCTCATGTCTTTAACAAGATCTCTTGAGAGCCAGACACTTAATCCTATAATTTATTGACGCGATCCAACATGCACAATCAGATGTAATCATCACCTTGGAGATTGTGGCTGCCTTACTAACCTGCTGTAACATGAGATGTCCAGCCAGTTGACATATAGATGCTTAGCACTAATCCAGTGAGACCACTTTCAGTCCTCTGGAGAATCACACTAATGGTTCTGAGCATATTATAACATTTTAACCACATAGTATTAAGTTAACGTGCAATTTGCAATAGCATAGCACCACATTATGTGTTCATTACCTGGACTTGAGAGTAACTGTGCTGCTCGGGAAGTTGCACAGGGTAGATAAGACAGATCAATGCAATTTCACTGTGTTTGAGTCTTTTTTTATGGAGAAATCTAGAGTCAAGACCCATAGTCCAAAGTTCAGAGCAGAAATCAAGAAGTAATGCATCGGCGATGTGAGTTTCGGTTTAAGAAACTGTGGTACTGAGAGAGTCCTGCAGTATGAAAGGTGCCGTCTTTTGGATGAGACGTTAAACCGAGGCCCCGTCTGCCCTTTCAGGTGGCTATTAAAGATACCATGGCACTATTTCGAAGAGCAGGGAGTTCTCCTCTCTTTCTTCGCCAATATTTATCCCTCAACTAATATCGCCAAGACAGATTATCGGGTCATGCATCACATTGCTGTTTGTGGGACCTTGCTGTGCGCAGATTGGCTGCCACATTTCCTATATTACAGCAGTGACTACACCTCAAAAGTGCTTCAATAGCTGTGAAGTCCTTTGGGACGTCATGAAGTCGTGAAAGGGGCTATATAAATGCAAATTCTTTCTTTATTTCGTATTGTAGGCGGAAGGGAAGGCGAAGGGAGGTAAGGAGCCTCACAGTTTTGAGGCGCACATTAATAACGAGGTCCGACGAGTCTTGATTTCAGCAGGGAGGAGGAAAGGCATGTGGGATGAGGAGGAATACGAGAAAAATATTCCGACTTTGCAGTGAAAATGCGCTGGGCGCATTGGCCAGGAGCAGCCATTTTGGTACAATCGAGACTTCAATCAAACTTACCATTCTGTTTTGTTGCTTGTAAGCAATAATTGTTTGTTGGATTTGGCACAGCTTTCCTTCTTTCCAAATCCAGTGCCCGTGATGACCTGTGCCTACATATATAGTCGCACAACACCAGGTTATAGTCCAACAGTTTTATTTGAAATCACAAGCTTTCGGAGCTTACACCCCTTCCTCAGGTGAAGTAAGGTGGAGAAGGAAGGGGTGTAAGCTCCGAAAGCTTGTGATTTCAAATAAAACTGTTGGACTATAACCTGGTGTTGTGCGACTTCTCATTTTTGTCCACCCCAGTCCAACACCGGCATCTCCGCATCATGAATACATATATAGTCACCAATACAGCTTTGTTTAATGTTTTTGCTATGCTCATGCATCAGAAGAAGACCAAGTGTGTCATAGAGAAGAGAGAATCTGTGCTTTTACTCAATGAACATCTGAAATGATTAAGATCAGCATGGCACCAACACACACCAGTAAAAGAACCGGGGGGGGGTGATGAGGAGAATTTTACGCAGCGAGTCGTTCTGATCTAGAATGCGCTGCCTGAAAGGGTGGAGGAAGCAGACTCAGTCGTGGCTTTCAAAAGGGAATGGGATATATATATGAAAAGGAAAAATTGGCAGGGCTACGTGGATAGAGCAGGGGAGTGGGACTAATTGGAGAGCTCTTTCAAAGAGCCGACCACAGGCACGATGGGCCGAATGGCCTCATTCTGTGCTGTACCATTGTATGATTCTGTGTTTGTAGTGTTAAAAAAAAGACAGCTTCTGCTGCAGCAGAGAATGTCCTCCCCATCCCTCAAACGGTGGTCATGATACCAGCTAGCCACGTCAACAATGCCCCACTGTAAACCAAACACTCCTGGCCCAAGAGATAATGTCCTTTTGAAACTGCTTCAGCGAAGCTCTTGCTCCACAAGTTGCTGTGTAATTTCCACTCTGCATCTTGTTTCCAATTTTCCAGATAATTGTGTTGCTGCCTTTTTTCACTTTGCCTGCTAATAGCTGGTTGTCTCTCGGTATCCATTTCCAATTTTCTCCACCATCTCTCCTAAAGGGCAGCAGTCGCCCTTCAGTACTCTGGCAGAGTGACCATCCTTCACTTGCCAGCCGAGATCGTGAGGGTTGGCAGGTTATTTGAGGGCCAAGCCCTATCCTGTCTTCATCTAACCTCCATGCATTCACTATGAGATCAGGAACAGCACTCATAGTAAGATGTCAGCTGTGGCTCAGTGGGTAGCCTTCTGAGCTTGAATGGTTGCGGGTTCAAATCCCACTCTAATGACTGGAACACATAATCTAGGTTCTTTCGGATGAGACCTGTGCATTATTTTGAAGGAAATAGTGTCTCCCTTGGTGTCCTGGCCAATATTTATCGCCCAACAAAAATCACTAAAAAATATTATCTGGTCATTACTTAAAGGGTTGCGAATCTTTGGAATTCTCTACCCCAGAGGACTGCGGATGCTCAGACTTCGAGTATATTCAAGGCTGAGATCAATAGATTTTTGGATACTGAGGGAATCAAAGGAGATGGGGATAAAGCGGGAGGGTGGAGTTGAGATAGAAGATCAGCCAGGATCTTAGTGAATGGCGGCGCAGGCTCGAAGGGCCGAACGGCCTACTCCTGCTCCTATTTCTTATGTTCTTAGTATTACATTGCTGTCTGTGGGAGCTTGCTGTGCGCAAATTGGCTGCCGCGTTTCCTACATTACAACAGTGACTACACTTCAAAAGTACTTCATTGGCTGTAAAGCGCTTTGGGACGTCCTGAGGTTGTGAAAGGCACTACGGAAATGCAAGTTATTTTATCCTTTAAGGAGTGGAGGAAGGGAAATTGAGGGGGATTCTTTTTACTTAAAAGAACTGTAGATGTGATTCAGTGTAGAATACTTTAGCAGTCTATTTATTCAGCAAAGGCAAAGAAATTAAGACTCTCGCCAACACCGCTGTGTAACTGATGACTTGCCGTTGAATACAGAGAGAGAAACGCATTCTTTTTCATGGAGGAAATTGCTGTACTCTGTTCAAATTAGTCACTGCAGCATCAGTGACATGTGAGAGAATATGCTGAAGCAGTGGTATTTAATCATGTGTCGTGCTTAATTCACAGTCCTCAGTGTTGCGTTAGAGAGATTGTGGAATTTATGCAGACCCACTCGGGAAATATTGGAAGTGTCATCGATGGGAACAGGAACTGTTTCTTGAATATTTTTCCTTTTTATTCTCAGCTCACCAAATTGTCCCAAGGAGGCACCCGAAAGAAAAGCAAGACTATAACGCCTTTCACGACCTCAGGACGTCCTGAAGATCTTTACAAACCAGTAAAGTACTTTTGGAGCGCTGTCACTGTTGTAATGTAGGAAACGAGGCAGACAATTTGCGCACAGCAAGCTCCCGCAAACAGCAATGAGATAATGACCAGGTCATCTATTTTTGTGGTGTAGGTTGAGGGATAAATATTGGCCAGGACACCAGGGAGAACTCCCCATCTCTTCTTCTTCAAAATATCATGGGATCTTTTACGTCCACCTTTTACGTTCATCCAAAAGACAGCGCCTCCAACAGTGTAGCACTCCCTCAGTATTGCACTGGAGTGTCAGCCTAGATTTTGTGTTCAAAGTCCCTGGAGTAGGACTTGAACCCACAACCTTCGGCCTACAGAGGTAAGTAGTGCTACTCACTGAGCCACCTGGAATTTCACCATGGGGGGGGGGAGGGGGGGAAGCCATTCGTGGTTATACAGCTGAGAAGTGTTCGTTGGAAGAAACACAGTATGCAGAATATCCTGTCACATGGCACTGCCAGCTTTCTTTTCATCTTGGTTGACGTTTGCTACTAGGAAAAGGCTTGCACTTACACAGCACATCTCTCACAAACATCCCAAAGTGCATCATACACAATTATATTGTGCAGTTACTGTTGTTATGTGGGTACATGTGGCACAAAGATAGGTCTCGCGAGCACCAATAGCCAATTAGTTTGGCTGGTGCACCTGAGGGAGAAATGTTGGCCAGGACACCTGGAGAACATAACGCTCTTCTTCACATAGTGCCAGACAACATCCAAGCTTGACTAATAAGTGGCAAGTAACATTCGCGCCACACAAGTGCCAGGGAATGACCATCTCCAACAAGAGCGAGTCTAACCACCTCCGCTTGACATTCAATGGTATTACCATTGCCCACCATCAATATCTTGGGGGTCACCATTGACCAGAAACTGAACTGGACCAACCACATAAATGACGTGGTTACTAGAGCAGGTAAGAGGCTGGGTATTCTGCAGCAAGTGGCTCACCTCCTGACTCCCCAAAGCCTTTGCATCACCTACAAGGCACAAGCCAGGAGGTTGATGGAATACTCTCCATTGCCTGGATGAGTGCAGCTCCAACAACACTCAAGACGCTCCACACCATCCAGGACAAAGCAGTCCACTTAATCAGCAGCCCATCCACCACCTTAAATATCCACTTCCTCCAACACGTGGTCACAGTGTGTACTATCTACAAGATGCACATGCAGCAATTCACCAAGGCTTCTTCCACAGCACCTCTCAAGCCCACGACCTCCACCACCTAGAAGGTCAAGGGCAGCAGATGCATGGAAACACCACCGCCTCCAAGTTTCCTTCCAAGTTACGCACCATCGCGACTTGGACATATCGGCAGCTCCTTCATCGTCGCTGAGTCAAAATCATCGAACTCCCTACCTAACAGCATTGGAGGAGCAATTTCACCACACGGACTGCAGAGGTTCAAGAAAGTGACCCACCACCTTCTCAAGGGCAATTAGGGATGGGCAATAAATGCCAGCTTTGCCAGCAACGCCCACATCCCAAGAATGAAAAACAAACATTAAAAATGTGGGCACTGTCGTAATCCAGACACTGGAAAGGAGTGACTGCTAATGAAAAGCAAACTTCAACTTATCCTCCATTTACCATGCGCATCCTCAATAGAGGACCTTATCTTGGCTCTGGACCTCCCACAATCTTCCCCAGATAGGATCGGCAGGAGTCAGGGGAGAACAAGAGGGATTTCACATTCTGACCAGCAATTCTATTGCTGTACAGCACCCCTTAGTGATTGGCCAACAAACCTCCAAGTTCCCCTCCAAGTCACACACCATCCTGACTTAGAAGTATATCGACGATCCTTCGTCGTCGCTGGGTCAAAATCCAGGAACTCCCTGCCTAACAGCACTGTGGGAGTACATTCACCACACGGACTGCAGCGGTTCAAGAAGGCGGCTCACCACCACCTTCTCAAGGGCAACTAGGGATGGGCAATAAATGCTGGCCTTGACGGCGACGCCCACATCCCATAAAACGAATAAAACAAAAAAAACTCCAGTGCTGGGCCTTTGAAAAAACAACTTGCATTTATATAGCGCCTTTAACATAGTAAAACGTCCCAAGGCGCTTCACAGAAGCAATTATCAAACAAAATTTGGCACTGAGCCACATAAGGAGATATTAGGACAGGTGACCAAAAGCTTGGTCAAAGAGATAGGAATTAAGGAGTGTCTTAAAAGGAGAGAGAGAGAGAGAGGCGGAAAGGTTTATGGATGGAATTCCAGAGCTTTTACAACCATTGATTGTAAATGGGTTTGCAACCTTAAATTGGAAATTCATATGCAATTCAATAAAGGCATGCAGGCAACTTGAGATTCAAATGGTGAATCATTTCTTGAGTAATTTTCTTGGCTCATCACTGATATGCTCCTTAATTGGCACTGTTGGCAACAGAATAATTAATATTGGGATTTTACCACAAGCTATCCGTCAATTAAAAGAAAATTAATTTCTAACTGAGCATCCTCCTCCTGCCCTGCGAACGCATTACTTGCACATGCTATACCCACAGCTATAGCTCCTCAGACAGCGAGGAACAGAGGCATTTACAGTTGATTTATTAACAAAATATACATGGAGATTCTGTGGTGGCCAACTGTAACATCTCATACAATAACAGCACCAGTAAGGTTGACAGGATAGAATGTGATTAAACCACACTGAGATATGAATTCATTACGAATGTTCATCATGGCTGAACAGCATGTCTTCACATTCTCTTACAGCACTGGCAAAGCGCACTTTCTAATTTCGCTCAGTGTCCTTTTGCAAAACCTGCAGAAATATATCCCTGTCGTTGTCTTTTTATTTCCTTTTTGTTTTAGTCTCTCTTTCCATGGCTTACTTTTGCCTTTTCTTTATGTGTTGTCTGTGTCTTTCTGTCTCCCTTTCGTGTATCTTTGTCTCTTTCAACCATCCCCACACTGCGTGTCTTTGTCGTTCTCTGCCTGTTTTTCTTTCTCTCACTCTGTGTGTGTCTCTCGCTCTCTCTCCCCGTATTTTTCAACCTTTAGATTTTCTAACTTTGTTTTTTTTCTTCGTATTTTTCTGTCTTTTATCTCTCTTTTTTTCTGTTTGCATGTCTGTCAAGTTCTGAAGCTGTGATAAAAGTTGAGTTTCCGACCCCGTATCCTCGCCATCACCAAGACCGCACGCCTCCACCTCCATAATATCGCCCGTCTCCGCCCCAGCCTCAGCTCATCTGCTGCTGAAACCTTCACTCATACTTCTGTTACCTCCAGACTCGACTGTTCCAATGCTCTCCTGGCCGGCCTGCTACCCCTTGCACCCTCCGTAAACTTGAGCTCATCCAAAACTCTGCTGCCCGTATCTTAACTTGCACCAGGTCCCTCCCGCTCACCCATCACCACTGGCAACGCCGCCATTTTAAAATTCTCATCCTTGTTTTCAAAACCCTCCATGACCTCACCCCCCCCCCCCCCCCATCTCTGCAACCTCCTCCAGCCCCACAACCCTCAGATATCCACACTCCTCCAATTCTGGCCTCTTGTGCATCCTCAATTTTCATCGCTCCTTCATTGGTGGCCATGCCTTCAGCTGTCTAGGATCTAAGCTCTGTAATTTGGTACGGTAGCATAGTGGTTATGTTACTGGACTAGTAATCTCAGGGGCCTGGATTAATTATCTGGAGATGTGAGTTCAAATCCCACCACAGGCAGCTGGGGAATTTAAATACAATTAATTAAATCTGGAATTTAAAAAAAACTAGTATTAGTAATGGTGACCATGAAACTACTGTTTTGTTGTAAAAACCCATCTGGTTCACGAGTGTCCTTCCGGGAAGGAAATCTGCCGTCCTTACCCGGTCTGGCCTATATGTGACTCCAGACCCACAGCAATGTGGTTGACTCTTAACTGCCCTCTGCGGTTCAAGAAGGCGGCTCACCACCACCTTCTCAAGGGCAATTAGGGATGGGCAACAAATGCCGGCCTTGCCAGCGACACCCACATCCCATGAACGAATTAAAAAAAAATTCCCTCCCTAAACCTACCTCTTTAGGCCACTCCTTAAAGCCCTACCTCTTTGACTAAGCTTTTGGTCATCTGCCCGAATTTCCCCTTATGTTGCTTGGCATCAAATTTTGTTTGATAATCACTCCTGTGAAGTGCCTTGGGACGTTTTACTAAGTTAAAGGCGCTGTATAAATGAAAGTTCTTGTTGTTGTTGTTGTTGTTTCCACATGCTCCGTACCGAACACTAGCCAGCTGTGTAGGATGGAGAACACCTGCAGGGAAGTGGAGTTGAGGCCAAGATCAGATCAGCCATGATCTCATTGAATGGCGGAGCAGGCTCGAGGGGCCGAATGGCCTACTCCTGCTCCTATTTCTTATGTTCTTATGTCTTATGTTCTAAAAGGAACTGAATGGTTATTTATTGAACACAGCTGCAAATTTCTGAAGGCGCAGTGACAACTAGCCTGAAACCGTTGATAAAGAAAGGAGTTACTTTTGAGATCTATTGTTACATGACGCACTTGCGGGGAAAAAAGCCCGAAGATGTTCAGTTCTAACCAATGTTCCCTCTAAATTATTTTTTTTGTGCTTGGTGCCTTTACATTTGCTGTATCTTAAGCACGGACAGCTTGTGAGAGGCCTGTGCAGTACCTTCCCGATTACTGAGAGGGAACATCGGCTCTAACTGTAATTCAGGAACAGCTGCCAGCATGCAGCAATATAGGTGCACTCCATTCTGCCATCCGCACTATAAAATTGTCTCTACCTGCTGACATAGTGCTGAACACTTTACTTATCGTGCTGCGTTTGATTTTTTTCCCTTTTCCAATTCCTACATTACAATAGTGACTACACATCAAAAGTATTTTATTGGCTGTAAACTGCTTCGGGGCATCCTGAGGTCATGAAGGACGCTCTCTCAATGCATGTTCCTTCTTTCTTTCTCATACTGTTTAAAGGTGTTTAAAGATCCGATCACCCAATTCATGTGTGGCGAGGAGGAGGACGAGGAAGAGGAGAAGGAGGCGGAGAGGGAGGATGAGGAGGAGGAAGAGGAGAAGGAGGCGGAGAGGGAGGATGAGGAAGAGGAGAAGGAGGCGGAGAGGGAGGATGAGGAGGAGGACGAGGAAGAGGAGAAGGAGGTGGAGAGGGAGGACGAGGAAGAGGAGGAGGCGGCGGAGAGGGAGGATGAGGAGAAGGACAAGGAAGAGAAGAAGGAGGCGGAGAGGGAGGACGAGGAAGAGGAGAAGGAGGCGGAGAGGGAGGATGAGGAGGAGGATGAGGAAGAGGAGCGGGAGGACGAGGAGAAGGAGGAGGAAGAGGAGGAAGAGGAGAGGGAGGACGAGGAGAAGGACGAGGAAGAGAAGAAGGAGGCGGAGAGGGAGGACGAGGAAGAGGAGAAGGAGGCGGAAAGGGAGGATGAGGAGGAGGATGAGGAAGAGGAGAGGGAGGACGAGGAGAAGGAGGAGGAAGAGGAGAGGGAGGACGAGGAGAAGGACGAGGAAGAGGAGGAAGATGAAGAGAGGGAGGACGAGGACGAGAAAGAGAAGGAGAGAGAGAGGGAGGACGAGGGGAAGGAAGAGGAGAAGGAGGCGGAGGATGAGGTGGAGGAGGAGGGGAAGGAGGAGGCCGAGGGGGACAGGCAATTTGTTCTTGGGGGACCTCACAGCCAAGCCCATTCCTACCTGCATCCTAACACACAGACTTCCCAGCAGGAGCAACTAGCTGGAGAAGGTTATCCAAGCTGAGCCTGATCCCCTCCTCAGCTTACATCCATGGGCACTTTCCGACAGGTGTCACTAAATAGCAATCAGGACTGGGAATCCTGGCTGATTTCTCGCCTTACCTTGTCCAACAGCATTCAATAATAGAATCATACAGCGCAGGAGGCCATTCAGCTCATCGTGCCTGTGCCGGCTCTTTGAAACACTTATCCAATAAGTTCTACCCACACACCCACCCGCCTTGCTCGTTTCCCCAAGGCCCTGCAATTATTTTTTTTTCCTTTTCAAGTATAAACATCCAATTCCCTATTAAAAGTTACTATCGAATCTGTTTCCACCGCCCTTTCAGGCAGCGCATTCCACATCACAACAACTCACTGCGTATAACAAAAAAATTCTTCTCCTCTCCCCCTCTGGTTAGCAGAAGGAAAGAGTAAAAATCAAAGAAGAGATTGTGTTGTTACTGCATGTGGCATTGGTCATCTGGGGCATTGTCTTCAAAGGAAGGATATTGAGTCCAAGAGACTAGAGTGTTTGTGTGTGTACCAGGTGAAAGCAGGATCAAGCTCGGCGGTGATGCTCTCCACAGTGCAATAGCCCACTGATACTGGGCTAGCACATGATGCCTATTCACCTAGATGAGATGAGGTGCAGGCAGTACCCGTGAGTCTGGCCCATGTAAAAGTCAGAACCTTCAGGAGGACGAGGAGGTGGCAGAGGACAAGTTGGCAGAGGAGGAGGAGGAGGAAGAGGAGGCGGAGATTGAGGAGGAGGGTGAGGAGATTGAGGAGGAGATTGAGAAGGGTGAGGAGGAGATTGAGGAGGAGATTGAGGAGGAGGGTGAGGAGGAGGAGGGTGAGGAGATTGAGGAGGAGATTGAGGAGGAGATTGAGGAGGAGGGTGAGGAGATTGAGGAGGAGATTGAGGAGGAGATTGAGGAGGAGGGTGAGGAGATTGAGGAGGAGATTGAGGAGGAGATTGAGGAGGAGATTGAGGAGGAGATTGAGAAGGAGATTGAGGAGGAGGATGAGGAGGAGATTGAGGAGGAGATTGAGGAGGAGATTGAGGAGGAGGGTGAGGAGGAGATTGAGGAGGAGATTGAGGAGGAGGATGAGGAGGAGATTGAGGAGGAGATTGAGGAGGAGGGTGAGGAGGAGATTGAGGAGGAGGGTGAGGAGGAGATTGAGGAGGAGGGTGAGGAGGAGATTGAGGAGGAGATTGAGGAGGAGATTGAGGAGGAGATTGAGGAGGAGGGTGAGGAGGAGATTGAGGAGGAGGGTGAGGAGGAGATTGAGGAGGAGATTGAGGAGGAGATTGAGGAGGAGGGTGAGGAGGAGATTGAGGAGGAGATTGAGGAGGAGGGTGAGGAGGAGGGTGAGGAGGAGATTGAGGAGGAAGGTGAGGAGGAGATTGAGGAGGAGATTGAGAAGGGTGAGGAGGAGATTGAGGAGGAGATTGAGGAGGAGGGTGAGGAGGAGATTGAGGAGGAGATTGAGGAGGAGGGTGAGGAGGAGATTGAGGAGGAGATTGAGGAGGAGGGTGAGGAGGAGGGTGAGGAGGAGATTGAGGAGGAGGGTGAGGAGGAGGGTGAGGAGGAGATTGAGGAGGAGGGTGAGGAGGAGATTGAGGAGGAGATTGAGAAGGGTGAGGAGGAGATTGAGGAGGAGATTGAGAAGGGTGAGGAGGAGATTGAGGAGGAGGGTGAGGAGGAGGGTGAGGAGGAGATTGAGGAGGGTGAGGAGGAGATTGACGAGGAGATTGAGGAGGAGGGTGAGGAGGAGGGTGAGGAGGAGATTGAGGAGGGTGAGGAGGAGATTGAGGAGGAGATTGAGGAGGAGGGTGAGGAGGAGATTGAGGAGGAGGGTGAGGAGGAGGGTGAGGAGGAGATTGACGAGGAGATTGAGGAGGAGGACGAGGAGAACGAAGAAACATTAGGAAAGCAAATACAAAAAGGGATACATTTCTGAAGACTCCCCCTTCCACCAATCGGCTGGATGGTTGCACCAATGCGAGGCTTTGGCGAGTACGCCATTGTGGCGCTGCTCCTTAGTTTCCAGTGTATTGGGGACGCTAACCCCCCCCCCCCCCCGATCATTCTCCGGTCCACGCTCCCGCTGGGCCAGACTCCACACTCAGAGCTGCAACATTTTTTTTTTTAAACGTTGCCCGAATTGAACGTGAATTCCAAGTGCAATTAAAACAGCAACTGTCACACAAAATAAAGCAAAGGCAGAGACATCTCAGCGGCCCTTGCATTTTAATTTGTACCGCAAACTTTATTTTCCTTTTCCGCAAGGCCCGGCCCTCTCAACGACTAGAACTGTATGTTTGAAAATGTCAGTAGGGGGTTAATGGAAGCAGTGTGAGATATAATTGAAATGCATGAGGTGGCTGCGGCTTTTGTCACATAAAATACATCAAATTGCACTTTGTCTATTAAACAGAAATTGTACACATCAAGGGGTCCTGTGATGATTGATGCTGCCTGATTGGCCAATCCAGGCTTCACCTAACAGAGAGGGGAAAAAAATAAGGTTTAAGCCTCAGCTTGCTTGTCGGTTACGCACGGTGAACTGCTCCATCAATACCCCCGGACTTGACAAATCGAATCAGTGGCCCTACCTTACCAGTCAATTTGCAGGACACGAGTCTCTCAGGCACTTGTCCTTCTGTTGGTCATTACAGCTCACTTCATGAATCATATCTGACGAAGCTCTTTGTCCTGAAGAGGAGAATCCTGATGTATTGGCCTATATTCCACCAGCCGCTCACTATCAATTGGCACAATACTGTGTTTTTAAAAAAAAAAACTTTCGTCTAAGTCTCACGCTCTGTCCAGGAGGACCACAGATCATCTCGATGATCTCTTCTCCTGATGTTCCAGGGAAACCCACCCAACTGGAACCTGTTCCATCGCCTGGTCTGGAGCAACGCATTTCAGAGGGTAAGCTTCAGCAATGAGGGTCAGGAGATGGCACAGGTGATCTGGGGAAATTTGTGAAGTATAGTTTATCCCAATTGTTCTCCCAGGTTGAGCACCAATTGTGAAACAACAACAACTTGCATTTATATAGCGCCTGTAACGTAGTGAAAACGTCCCAAGGCCCTTCACAGGCGCGTCACCTGAGAATATCTGACACCGGTACACACAAGGAGATGTTAGGACAGGCGACCGAAAGCTTGGTCAAAGAGGTAGATTTTAAGAAGCGACCTAAAGGAGGAGAGGGATGGAGAGGCGGAGAGGTTTAGAGAGGCCGAGGCAGCTGAAGGCACGGTTGCCAACGGTGGAGTGATGAAAATCAAGGATGCGCAAGAGGCCAGAATTGGAGGAGCGCAGAGGTCTCGGAGGGTTGGAGGGCTGCAGGCGGGTGCAGAGATAGGGAGGGGTGAGGCCATGGAGAAAACAAGGATGAGAATCTTAAAATCCAGCCAATGCAGGTCAGCGAGCACAGGGGTGATGGGTGAAGCCCTTGCCGTCTGGTGTTAGCAGGATATATATCAAAACAGGCTCTGTCTTTAACCAATGTATTAAGTGTATTTCTACTAAGTTGGATCAATGGATCGATCTATATATGGTAGCAGATCTCTTGTGGTGTTGCTCATAGCAGATAAGATGATTGGAAGCAGATGAGCTTGATACCATAAGAACATAAGAAATAGGAGCAGGAGTCGGCCAGTCGGCCCCTCGAGCCTGCTCCGCCATTCAATAAGATCATGGCTGATCTTCTACCTCAACTCCACTTTCCTGCACTATCCCCATATCCCTTGATTCCCTTAATATCCAAAAATCTATCGATCTCTGTCTTGAATATACTCAACGACTGAGCCTCCACAGCCCTCTGGGGTAGAGAATTCCAAAGATTCACCACCCTCTGAGTGAAGAAATTTCTCCTTATCTCAGTCCTAAATGGCCGACTCCTTATTCTGAGAATGTGACCCTGGTTTTAGACTCTCCAGCCAGGGGAAACATCCTCCCTGCATCCTCCCTGTCAAGTCCTGTAAGAATATTGTATGTTTCAATGAGATCACCTCTCATTCTTCTAAACTCCAGAGAATATAGGCCTAGTCTACTCAATCTCTCCTCATAGGATAATCCCCCCATCCCAGGTATCAGTCTGGTGAACCTTCGTTGCACTCTCTCTATGGCAAGTATATCCTTCCTGAGGGAATGCACCGCGGCATGGTACATCGGCGAGACCATGCAAACACTGAGACAACGTATGAACGGACACCGCGCAACAATCGACAGGCAGGATTGTCACCTCGCAGTCGGGGAACACTTCAGCAGTCAAGGACATTCAGCCTCGGATCTGCGGATTAGCGTTCTCCAAGGCGGCCTTTGAGACACACGACAACGCAAAATCATCGAGCAGAAACTGATAGCCAAGTTCCGCACCCATGAGGATGGCCTCAACCGGGATCTCGGGTTCATGTCACGCTACAGAACGTGACTCGACATCGTTGTCTGTCTTTCCAGTTTTTTTTAAAAAGCACCAAAAAAAAAGTTAAAAGCTTAACTGCAGACGGCAGCATTTGACACGTTGGACCCCGTGTGACCCACCTCATTGTCTTAGCTGTACTCTGATGTAATGTGTCTTTGATGTAATGCCTCCCTAACAGATTGTATCTCTGCAGACAAATTGTTCTCTGTGTATATATACTGTGTAATAGATTCCCTCACTGTACCTGTACCTGAAGAAGAAGCGGAGCTCTGAAAGCTTGTAATTTTAAATAAAACTGTTGGACTATAACCTGGTGTTGTGCGACTTCTCATTTTTTTCCTTAGGGAAGGAGACCAAAACTGTACACAATACTTTGGGTGTGGTCTCGCCAGGGCCTATATAGTTGCAGTAAGACGTCTTTACTCTTATACTCAAATCCTCTTGTAATAAAGGCCAGCATAACAATTGCTTTCCTAATTGCTTGCTGTACCTGCATGTTAACTTTCAGTGATTCGCGTACAAGGACACCCAGCTCCCTCTGAACACCAACATTTCGAAATCTCTCGCCATTTAAAAAATACTCTGCTTTTCTATTTTTCCAACAAAGTGGATATCGTCACATTTCTCCACATGATATTCCATTTGCCATATTCTTGCCCACTCACTTAGCCTGTCTATATCCCCTTGAAGTCTCCTTGCATCCTCCTCACAACTTACTTTCCCACCCAACTTTGTATCATCAGCAAACTTGGATATGTTACATTTGGTCCCCTCAGCCAAATCATTGATATAGATTGTGAATAGCTGAGGCCCAAGCACTGATCCTTGCAGTACCCCACTAGTTACAGCCTGCCAACCAGAAACTGACCCGTTTATTCCTGCTCTCTGTTTTCTGTCCATTAACCAATCCTCAATCCATGCTAGTATATTACCCCCAATCCCATGAGCCCTAATTTTGTCTGATAATCTCTTATGTGGCACCTTATCGAATGCCTTCTGAAAATCCAAATACACCACATCCACTGGTTCCCCCTTATCTATTCTGCTAGTTACAACCTCAGAAAACTCTAACAGATTCATCAAACACAATTTCCCTTTCATAAATTCGTGTTGACTCTGCCCAATCCTATTATTATTGTCTAAGTGCCCTGTTACCACGTCCTTAATAATAGATTCTAGTATTTTCCCTACTACTTATGTCAGGCTAACTGGTCTGTAGTTTCCCGTTTTCTCTCTCCCTCCTTTCTTAAATAGTGGGGTTACATTTGCTACCTTCCAATCCATGGGAACCGCTCTAGAATCTATGGAATTATGTAAAATGACAACCAATGCATCCACTATCTCTATAGCCACCTCTTTCAAAACCCTAGGATGTGGGTCATCAGGTCCAGGGAATTTATCGGCTTTCAGTCCCATTAATTTCTCCAGTACTATTTTTTTTAACTAATACTCATTTCTTTCAGTTCCTCATTCTCGCTAGACATTTGGTTCTCCTTTATTTCCAGGAAGATTTTTGCGTCTTCTTCCGTGAAGACAGACACAAAGGACTGGATTTTCTCAGCCCCGAGGAGGCGGGTATGGAGACGGGACTGCCGGGAAAGTTGCAGAATTTGGGGGCGGGTGGCAAACCCATGTCCAACCCGCCTCCGTGCCCTCTTGCCAGGAGGCGGGAAGCCGTCCTGCCCTGGGTCCCATTTCCTTGGAGGCAGGAGGGGATTAAAGCCTATTAACTGCCTGTTAACAGGTAATTAACAGGCAGTTAATAGGATTATCCCCATTTTACGTGCATGAGTGCGGGCTTCCCAATCTGGGGGAACCCTGCCAGGGTGTAGGAGGTCTGTGGGGGTCGGAGGGGTCTGAAAGTGCGATGTAGAGGTGAGTGATGGGTGCAAGTGTGGAGTGGTAAGTATGTGAGGTGAGTGTAAAATGTTAGAAAATGTTAACTTACCTTTGTTTCTGCCTACAGCCTTCAGCCGCTGTGGAGCCGGAGTCCCCGACATCTCCATTGTAGAGATCACAGACTGGCTGTTGGATCCTCTGATCCAACAGCCAGCTGATTTCTGCAAAGTAGAACACAAGGACTCATCAAACTACACAGAATGTCAGTGTTTGACAGCTTCACAGAGCTGTCAAACGATGACATTTCTTCTTTCAAAAGTTCTTGACAGATGACACGTCATACGTTGACGTGCTCTGTCACTGACTTCCACCTAATTGGCCTGCTGAGCCCGCCGGGCAGGCTTAACAAGGTCAATCGGGGGAAATTCCTGCTGGTTGGCCAGAAGCTGATGGAGGCGGGACTGAAACCCGGCAAGCAGCAGTCCCTCCTCCAAAAGCTTCCCATTCAGAAAATCTAGCCCAAAGTATTTGTTTAATTTCTCTGCCACTTCCTTATTTCCCATTATAATTTCTCCTGTCTCAGCCTGTAAGGGACCCACATTTACTTTCGTTAATCTTTTCCTTTTTACATACCTAGAGAAGCTTTTACAATCTGTTTTTATGTCTCTCGCTAATTTACTCTCATATTCTATTTTCTCTTTCTTTATCGATTTCTTGGTCCTCCTTTGCTGAATACTAAAATCCTCCCAATCCTCAGGCTTACTATTCTTTTTGTCAACATGATAAGCCTCTTCCTTTGATCTAATGCTATCTTTAACTTCTCTTGTTAGCCACGGTTGGACCACTTTTCCTGTGGGGTTTTTGTGCCTTAAAGGAATGTATCTTTGTTGTAAATTATGTATTAATTCTTTAAATGCTAGCCATTGCTTGCTGCTGTCATACCTTTTAATGTAGTTTCCTAATCTACCTTAGCCAACTCGCCCCTCATACCCACGTAGTTTGCTTTGTTTAGATTTAAGACCATAGTTTCGGATTTAACTAAATCACTTTCAAACGGAGTATAAAATTCTATCATATTATAGTCACTTTTCCCTAAAGGCCCCTTTACTACAAGGTTATTAATTAACCCTTTCTCGTTGCACAATACTAGATCTAAAATAGTCTGTTCTCTAGTTGGTTCCTCAACATACTGATCTAGAAAACTATCTTGTATACATTCCATGAGTTTGTCCTCCACACTATTACTGCAAATTTGGTTTGCCCAGTCTATATGTAGACTAAAATCCCCCATAATTACTGTATTACCCTTGTTACATGCGCCTCTAATTTTCTGATTTATATTCGGCCGACATAACAACTACTGCTTGGGGGCCTATAAACAACTCCCACCAATGTTTTCTGCCCCTTGCTTTTTCTTAGCTCCACCCAAACTGATTCTACTTCTTGATTTTCGGAGCTAAGATCCTTTCTCTCTACTGTCTTTATCCCATCCTTTATTAGCAGGGCTACCCCTCCTCCTTTTCCATTTTGCCTATCTCTTCTAAAAATTAAGTACTGTATCCTGGAATATTTAGTTACCAACCGTGGCCACATTGCAACCACGTCTCTGTAATGGCTATTAGATCAAACCTGTTAATTTCTATCTACACTATTCATTCATTTATTTTGTTACGAATGCTTCGCGCTTTCAGATATAGTGCCTTTAGCTTTGACTTATTTCTATTTTTCCCTGATGTCACCTTAGTCACTGATGCCTTATTACCTTTGTTACTCTCTCTGTCCCTTCCTGACCCACTCTGCTTATTTTTACCCAAAACTCTACTCTGCTCTAGAGCCTTGACATTTCTCTTGCTGCTTTTAAATTTACTCTTTCCTGAATCCTCGCCTCCCCCCCCCACCACCCCACCCCCCCCTCCACCTTCATTAGTTTAAAGCCCTGTCTACTGCCCTAGTTATTTGATTCGCCAGGACACTGGTCCCAGCCCGGTTTAAGTGGAGCCTGTCCCAACGGAACAGCTCCCTCTTTCCCCAGTACTGGTGCCAGTGCCCCATGAACTGATACACTTTCCTCCCACACCACTCTTTGAGCCACGCATTTAAACCTCTAATCTGTTTGTTCCTATGCCAATTTGCGCATGGCTCAGGTAACAATCCAGAGATTATTACCTTTGAGGTTCTGCTTTTTAATTTGGATCCTAGCTCCTCAAGCTTAATGCACAATGTATTATTCCATGTCTGAGGTCAAGTTGTGTCTCTTTAAGGCTACAAAGTCTAACTAAAGTTGAGCAAATGCTTTTGGTTGCTGACGGTTGCAATTGGGTGAGTTGATTCAAATGTTAACTGCTCTTTAGGCTGGCGATCGGAATCCTGCTTTCCTGATGGGAAGCTCAATTAAGAGCCTGTGGATATTGTGGGCTGGATTTTGAATGACCCATGGAGTCGGGTTTGGAGGCGTGTGGGGGTTAAATTTGCGGGGTCGGGGGTCCCAACCCCATCCCGCCTCCAACCCGCCTCCACACAATTTTGACAAAATCAGTCACGGTGTTCCCGACTCCGTCCCACCTCCAAGAGGTGGGAGAGGCCATTAAAGCCCTTAACAAGCCCTAAATTGGCTCTGTAATGCCATTTTGAAACGTTTTAGCTAGTTTAACCCTTTTCCGACGTGAAGTACGCCTGATGTGAAACACTCCAGTGAAACCTGGCGGGAGCACAAGTGGATAGCTGACTATCGGCTGCAGGTCCACTATTACAACGGAGATGTGATGAAGGTAGTAGTAGTATTAGGTCTGAAAGTCGCCTCTGATGCTGCTGCATTGAATGACTTCAGAGACTGCATGGCCTTTGCTGTGAGAGGACTTGGATGCAAAAAAAATTCTCTCTCTCTCTCTCTCTCTCTCTCTCTCTGTCTCTGTCTCTATCTCTCTCTCTCTCTCTCTCTCTCTCCACCCCCATTTTGCATCTAGGTCCACTCACATCAAAAGCCAGGCAGGTCCTCTCTCACCAACAGCAAGACAGTCTCTGAGACCAGGCAGTCAGCAATGATGACATCATCAGAGGCGACTTTCAGACTGAAACCACTAATCAGTTCATGGGTTCCCACATGCTGGAACTCAATTGCCCAATTAGGTGAAAATTGCATCATTCATCCACATTAATCTGGAGTCGGGGGGGTGGGGACACGAAATGCGATTGACACGACCCAAACCCGACCCCAAGACAAAATCCAGCCCTGTGGTTCTGGAATTTTCTGTTTCTGGAGAGTTTGACTGTATGTTCCAAAATATTCTCTTGGTTTCCATGTGCTATTATTTTAAGTGTGATACAGAAATATGTTAGATAGTTTGCTATAAATTTTCCAATTTAGCCTCACACTGGGGATTAGTCCATCAATGTGTTATCCGTGCTTACTCAACCGTTAGTGCTCTGACCTCAAGTGATTGTGTAGAGTTGGGTTTAGTTACCCACGGGTCGATTTAAGCACTGCCCGCTTGGTGGAAACTAGGCTGGTGGGGGCAGTTAAAATGACTGCAACGACTTGTCCCCACCGGTCCCGCGGAGGGTCCAGATATTAAACTTCTCTTTTCGAGCAGATGGGAGGGAGGATTGGTTAATGGACAGAAAACAGAGAGTAGGGATAAACGGGTCATTTTCAGGTTGGCAGGCTGTTACCTGTAGGGTGCCACAAGGATTAGTGCTTGAACCTCAGCTATTCACAATCTATATCAATGACTTAGATGAAGGGACTGAGTGCAATGTATTCAAGTTTGCTGATGATACAAAGCTAGGTGGGACAGTAAGCTGTGAGGAGGACATAAAGAGCCTGCAAAGGGATATAGACAGGTTAAGTGATTGGGCAATAAGATGGCAGATGGAGTATAATGTGGGGAAATGTGAGGTTATTCACTTTGGTAGGAAGAATAGAAAAACAATATTTTTTACACAGAGAGAAACTATTAAATGTTGGTGTTCAGAAGGATTTGGGTGTCCTCATACAGGAATCACAGAAAGTAGCATGCAGGTACAGCAAGCAATTAGGAAGGCAAATGGCCTTTATTGCAAGGGGGTTGGAGTACAAGAGTAAGGTTGGAGTACAATTAAACAGGGCTTTGGTGAGATCACACCTGGAGTACTGTGCACAGTTTTGGTCCCCTTATCTGAGGAAGGACATACATGCCTTAGAGACGGTGTAACGAAGGTTCACTAGATTGATCCCTGGGATGAGAGGGTTGTCCTATGATGAGAGATTGAGTAGATTGGGCCTACACACTGGGGTTTAGAAGAATGAGAGGTCATCTCATTGAAACATATAAGATTCAGTGAGGGATTGACAGGGTAGATGCTGAGAGGTTGTTTCCCCCTGGCTGGAGTGTCTAGAACTAGGGGGCATAGTCTCAGGATAAGGGGTCGGCCATTTAAGACTGAGATGAGGAGGAATTTCTTCACTCAGAGGGTTGTGAATCTTTGGAATTCTCTGCTCCAAAGGGCTGTGGATGCTCAGTCATTGAATATATTCAAGGCAAGATGTTCAGGGCTGTTATCTTCTCAGTCAATATGTGACTACTCCAACAAGGAAGAAACCCGGTTCAGGGTGATGAGACAAAGCAAAGTGTTGACTTCAAAATAGGGGAACATTTGGGAAGCAGTGAACACAATATAATTAGGTTCTGTGCAAGAATAGAAAAGGAAAAAAAGTCAAGGAAGAGGGTACTTGAATTGAAAATCTTATAGCGAGTGAAAAGTGATCTTGCCTGCATTAAACAGAAGGAAACATGACAAATAGAATTATAGATCAGAAATAAAAAAACATTTAAACAGTAAAAAGAAAAGAACGAAAGATTTGAATTTATATAGCTCTTTCTTGACGTCAGGATGTCCCAAAGTGCTTTACGGCCAGTTAAGTACTTTTGAAGTTTAGTCTGTGTCGTAAAGTAGAAAATGCGGCAGCCAATTTGCACACAGCAAGGTCCCACAAACAGCAATGTGATAACGACTAGATAATCTGTTTTAGTGATGTTGGTTGAGGGATAAATATTGGCCAGGACACTGGGGATAACTCCCCTGCTCTTCTTCGGAATAGCCCCATGGGATCTTTTAAGTCCACGTGGTTTAATGCAAGTTTAAAGTAAGTATCTTAAAGTCTGGAGTTCCATGGATAAATTTGAAACTAAAAAAAAGAAACATTTAATGCTTACGGAGCACATATAAAAAAACAAATTCAAGACGAACTATGGGAAAGCAATAAAAAGATTAGAAAGGTTAAGAAAGAGTAAGAGAGCAAATTAGCAAAAAAAATCAGAATGAGCAATCAAAAAATGTTTTAAAGGCACAGTAAGCAAAAGGATAGTCAGAAGTAGGGTAGAGATGTCAAGAGATGAAGGAGGCAAGCTTGAAGTGGAGAATGAGTGAAGAGTCATGATTATTGGTTGACTATAGTTGGACCTCCTGTGACTGTCCTCTACACCTCTTTAAGACAGGGGCTTGAACCCTGGTGTGTGTTTGAACTGCCCACCGTTTCTCTTTCATTGACTTCCTTTGTACGGTAGCTGCGTTACCTCTTGGAGGTGGTGGATGCCTTTGGCTAATTCAAGGATCAGCTCATCTGCCTTTTGATGGCATCTCCTCCTTAAAGGGTTCCAAATCCTTCCACCAGATGCTCATCTACGCAAAGCCGTTGGCACTGTCTGGCAATGGGCAGGTTACTTAACCGCTGCCCGGCACTTGACGGTGATCAGCCACGAGTAGCACCGTCCATTATCGTTACGGTAACAAGGTCTTAACACCTCACCTGACACCAGGGGGTACAGTAGAGATGCTACACAAATGCTCAGTTCTGACAGAGGAGGTGGATATTGGAATTGTACGATTATCAGAGGTGGAGCTCATTATTCAAAGAGAAATGGGACTAAAGAACTTACTTCGACTTATGGGTGGCACTCTCGCCTCTGAGTCAAGAGGTGATGGGTTCAAGCCCCTCTCCAGAGGCTTGAGCACAAAATCTAAGTTGGCACATCGGGAGGTGTTGTCTTTCGGTTGAGAGGTTAAACCAAGGCCCCAGTTGCCCTTTTAGGTGGACGTAAAAGGTCCCATGACACTATTTTGAAGAAGAGCAGGGGAGTTCTCTCCGGTATCCTGGCCAATATTTACCTCTCAACCAACCTCACGAAAAACAGATTATCTGGTCATTATCAATTTGCTGTTTGTGGGAGTTTTCCGCTCCACATGTTCCTTTCCCTTTAACTGCAATAAAGTATCAAAACATTACTCCATTTCAAATGTAATATGAATTAAATTATAAAGTTACATTTGCATTAGTATAAACAGGTTAGCACTGAAATTCAGAACAGAGATTATGGTTAATTTACCAGACTTTTAATTAGAAATTCCATCTCTTAGATCCCGAGACATAATTTCTAATTAACGTGTGAAGTGTTGTTGAGGTAATTGAATTCCGTTTTACTCAAAGGACCCAGCATGATGAAAACAGAAAGAAATGATCAGTTTGCGGGAAAGAAATTAGGCAAGCAACATGGGTGGGGGTCTTGTGATTAATCTAACCGTGCCATTTTTGAACATTTTTACGCTTGCACACAATCTGATGAAACACACAGTTAGTTTGCAAATCAGCCATGGATCAGCAAAATGGACCTGGTTTTTGTGAATCTTTGGGCTCAGCAAGTTAAAAGTCTATTAGCACCAAGGGGGATCGAACACTTTCTAATTTCTGCCAGGATCAAGGACTCTGTTAATAGCAAAGGCCTGGTGCAGAGTAATCTTCCTTTCTCATTGCCTGAGCAATGCGCTTCAGCCTCAACCGCAAAATGGCTCTGACAACTAGGCCAGTGCGGCACTTTACATTTCCCACACGAAGCATCCTCTCTGGTCTTTCCGAGTGGGATTGTCAATCGAGTACGAGTCGATGCCAAAATAGTTCAGTCCAATTGATCCAGACCAACTAGGCACTGCACTGCAACTGATCCAACCTCATTCCCTACAGCCAGTAGCCACCTGGATTTTAATTCACAGTCTCAGAGGTGAAAGGTAAGCGCCAGACCCACGGCAGTGCCTTCATGTTTAGAATGTTAAGGGGATGGATGTGAGTGATTGAAGTACAACTCACTGGTGCTACAGCCTGCCCCACTGATGCCACAATACATGCACCAGCCTCATTAATGCGACAAGACACCACTCTCGAATATTTAGGTACAGTCCATTAATATCAACTATGCCTCACTAAATCCATAATGTAAGTGCAACTTAACTCTGTAATCTTACAATGTTCTTCACTAATGCCACAACAGCACAAGAATGCACGGACATACACCACTATTCCCATGGTAGAGCCCACTAACCTGCTTCAGTACTGCATTCCTGCTCGCATTCCCTACTTTTCCCAATTTCTATCACTGATGGTAATCTCATTCCCACATTCTGGAATTTTCTCTTCAAATCTCTCCACTCTGCTTCATTCTCTTCTCCTTCAAAAGCCTCTTCAATAGTTACGTCTTTGGCTGTGACTTTGATCACCCGCCTTAAATCCCCTCCTTTTACTGCTCGATTCCAACCCCAAACTATGAAGCATCTTGGGACGGCCTCTCATGATTAAGGTGCTACATAGCTGTCAATTGTTATAAAGGTACAACATAGCCCATTAAGATACGATATTGTCCACTAAGATCTTCTCTTCTTCTTAGGCGGTCCCTCGGAACCGAGGATGACTTGCTTCCACATTAAAAATGAGTTCTCAGGTGACTGATGAGTCCAATGCGGGACCTACAGTCTCTGTCACAGGTGGGGCAGACGGTGGTAGAAGGGGCGGGTGGGTGGGGTTTCTTGGGTTGACGTGTGCTCCTTGCGCTGCCTGCGCTTGGCTTCCGCTTGCTCCCGGCGAAGAGACTTGAGGTGTTCGGCGCCTTCCCGGATGCTTCTCCTCCACTTTGTACGGTCTTGGGCCAGGGATTCCCAGGTGTCGGTGGGGATGTTGCACTTTTTCAAGGAGGCTTTGAGGGTGTCCTTGAAGCGTTTCCTCTGCCCACCTGGGGCTCTCTTGCCGTGCCGGAGCTCCGAGTAGAGCGCTTGTTTTGGGAGTCTCATATCGGGCATGCGGACAATGTGACCCGTCCATCGGAGCTGATCGAGCGTGGTCAAAGCTTCAATGCTGGGGATGTTGGCCTGAGCAAGAACACTGACGTTGGTGCGCCTATCCTGCCTATGGATTTGCAGGATCTTGTGGAGGCAGCGTTGGTGGTACCTCTCCAGTGCTTTGAGGTGCCTGCTGTACATGGTCCATGTCTCTGAGGCATACAGCAGGGCGGGTATCACTGCTGCTCTGTAGACCATGAGCTTAGTGCCGGGTTTGAGGTCCTGGTCTTCAAACACTCTCTTCCTCAGGCGACCGATGTCTGCCCTTGTTGACAGTAGGCTCCCGAGGTATGGAAAGTGGTCCACGTTGTCCAAGGCCTTGTCGTGGATTTTGATAATCGGGGGGTAGTATCCACTAAGATACGACATAGCCCACTAATGATATGACAAAGCCCACTAATAATACAACATAGCCTACTACTGATACAACATAGCTCACTAAGATGCAACATAGCCCACTAATATGCAACATAGCTCACTAAGATGCAACATAGCCCACTAAGAGGCAACATAGCCCACTAAGATGCAACATAGCTCACTAAGATGCAACATAGCTCACTAAGATGCAACATAGCCCACTAAGAGGCAACATAGCTCACTAAGATGCAACATAGTCCGCTAAGATGCAACATAGCTCACTAAGATGCAACATAGCTCACTAAGAGGCAACATAGCCCACTAAGAGGCAACATAGCCCACTAAGAGGCAATATAGCCCACTAAGAGGCAACATAGCCCACTAAGATGCAACATAGCTCAGTAAGATGCAACATAGCTCACTAAGAGGCAACATAGCTCACTAAGATGCAACATATCCCACTAATAATACAACATAGCCCACTAAGGACACAAGATACCCCACTAATCCCACAAACCCAATTTCTTACAAATCCCTGAATCCTCTCTCTTCAGGAAGACATCTAATTGTCTTTTGATCTCATTATAATGTCCTTCCACGTTAACTTTTTGCATGACGTCTATTCTTACTTCCTAATTTAAGTTTTTGTGTCCCCGGGACTTGGATTCTTTGCCACCATAAATATGTATCACATTCTGCCTCACTAAATCCATATTGTTCGTATAACTTAACTCTGTAATTCTATAATGTTCTTCACTAATACCACAACAGCACAAGAATGCGTGGACATATTCCCGTGATATAGCCCACGAACCGGCTTCAGTACTACATTCCTGCTGGCATCTATCAGAATCTTCGGCCCCCCAATTGCATCAGCTCAAAATCTCTCCTTTTCAAAAGAAAACAAGCACCACCTCTCTAACCTTTCCCTGTAAAGTAAATTCCCAATAGCCACAATCCTCTTTGTTTGCTGCCGCTGTACGTCCTCAAGACCTTTAATATCCTTGCTATGAAGACAATACCCCGGGTGACCAATGCTGCATGCAACAACAACACAACCTCTTTCGATTTTTACTCTTTCCTTTTGCCAACTGGAGGGGGAACGAAATGAGAAGAATTATTTTTACGCAGCGAGTTATAATGATCTGGGGTGCACTGCTTGAAAGGGCAGTGGAAGCAGATTCAATAGTAACTTTCAAAAAGAGAATTGGATAAATACTTGAAAAAGAAAAAAACATTGTCGAGCTATGGGTAAAGAGCAGAGGGAGTGGGACTAATTGGAGAATTCTTTCAAAGAGCTGTCACAGGCACGATGGGCCGAATGGCCTCCTTCTGTGCTGTATGATTCTATAATGCAACACCCTACTTTATTCACTTAAAAAGGATATATAGACCAGCTTTTAAAAAAATACTCCAGTGTAATATTCAACCAATCTAAGAGTTAAATTACAATCAATAATGCCTGTTGCTTAGTGCTTTACATAACGTTCAGTAATACTGACTGGGAAGGTTTGTGGGGTCTGTGTTAAGAGGAGAGATTATACAAATTAGGGTTGTATTTCCTGGAATTTAGAAGGTTAAGGGGTGATCTGATCGAAGTTTTCAAGATATTAAGGGGAATTGATAGGGTAGATAGAGAGAAACTATTTCCACTGGTTGGGGATTCTTGGACTAGGGGGCATAGTCTAAAAATTAGAGCCACACTTTTCAGGAGTGAAATTAGGAAACACTTCTACACACAAAGGGTGGTAGAAGTTTGGAACTCTCTTCCGCAAACGGCAATTGATGCCAGATCAATTGTTAATTTTAAATCCGAGATTGATATATTTTTGTTAACCAAAGGTATTAAGGGATATGGGGCAAGGGCGGGTATATGGAGTTCGGTCACAGATCAGCTATGACCTCATTAAATGGCGGAACAGGTTCGAGGGGCTGAATGGCCTCCTCCTGTTCCTATGTGACATTCGGTACATCATAACTAATGTTTGTTGTCCATAATGATCTCATTAAAAAAAAAACCTGGCTAGCGATCGCAGAATCGATTTTCTGCAGTGTGCAAGCTGAGCTCTCTCTGTACTCAGTCAGGGGTAGGACAAGAGCAGTGTGGAGCACTCCGCACAGGGCTAACTCTCCGGCCGCCAGTCATAGGCTCCGTTTAGTTATGAGCAAGTTTTTTTATTGAATGTTCAAAACAAATAAGAGTAAATTCAGAGATTCCCAGCAGGCTGAAAAGCAGCATGGGTTAGACTTAGAACTGTAACACTGTAGTGCTGATTCTGCAACCCAGTGTTCCCTTTCACCGTGGCAACCCTGCTCATTTTACGCTATGGTATAACAACTCTTGTTACATTATTTTATTTTATTAGGAACTTGGAATAGGAATAGGACATTCAGCCCCTCGAGCCTGTTCCGCCATTCAATTAGATCACGGCTGATCTTTATCTTAACTCCATCTACCCAGCTTGGTTCTGTAACCTTTAATACCCTTTGCCTAACAAAAATCTATCAATCTCAGTTTTGAAATTTTCAATTGCCCCCCCCCCCCCCCCCCCCAGCCTCAACAGCTTTTTGGGGGAGAGAGTTCCAGAATTCCACCACCCTTTGTGTGAAGAAGTGCTTCCTGACATCACCCCTGAACGGCCTAGCTCTAATTTTAAGGTTATTCCCCCTTATTCTGGACTCCCCCCACAAAAGGAAATAGTTTCTCTCTATCTACCCGATCAACTGCTTTAAACATCTTAAACACCTCAATTACATTTTTGACTTTATTTATGCTATAAATGTACTGTCGGTGCAAAGTGCTTTCTCAGCTCAGCTGATCCATCTTGAACTAATATAAAGCCCCCCCTCCACCCCCCAAATGCATCATCCAATTAGGTCTCCAAGACCCCCCTCACTTCCATCTGTGTGACATTTCCCTGCATCTACCTCACCCCGGCTGATGCTCAAGCTTTTACCCATGCTTTTGTCACTTCCAGACTTGATTTTTCCACTTGGAAAAAAAAACCACATGGAGAGTAAATTTGAGTTGCCCTTTGAATAGTGTGGACGTTCTCGGCAAGCAAGTCAACATAAGAGTCAATGAGAAACTGAAACACTCAAACTCAACATTTACAGTCCATCATTGAAATTAGACCAAATCACTGCAGTGCACATCTCAGGCCAGTTCATCCCTTCATTGTACAGGAAGCTTCTCTCAACGCAGAGTCAACACAAGATTCACATTACAGTCTGTAGCAGCACGGGATTCAACAATAGTGCCGCCAGTCACGACATTTCATAAGCTTCATCTCTCTCTCTCTCTATTCTATCAATAAGACTGTGGTCATTGCTCCACTGAACCATCCTCTTAATAAGTGCTGTTTTAATAGTCTTACTCTTTCCTGCAACATCATGGTGTTAAAATCAAGACTCGTCACTCCGTCTAACCCATTCATTCCCAGGACATCAGAACTGTGGAGCTCCTTCTCTCCCTCCCACAGTCTTTCCTTCCTCCTGCATACTACAGGCATTTAAAACCCATCAACTCGTCACTACTCTCCGACTTACCTCCTCTTCTCTCCTACTCTTTGCAACTTTGGTGGTGTTCTGCACTATGGGCCCTGGCCCTTCACCTTGATTCTCAGTACTAGAAGAAACATTTTTTTTTACATAAGAGCATAAAAAATAGGAGCTGGAGTAGGCCATTTGGTCCCTTGAGCCTGCTCCGCCATTCAATAAGATCATGACTGATGATCTACATTTACTCCACTTTCCCCCCCATATCCCTTGATTTCCTTATTGCCCAAAAATCTATCGATCTCCGTCTTGAATATCCTCAGTGAATCCACAGCCCTCTGGGGTAGAGAATTCCAAAGATTCACAACTCCCCGAGTGAAGACATTTCTCCTCATCTCAGTCCTCAATGACCAACCCCTTATTCTGAGACTGTGACCCCTGGTTCACTGCAGGATAAAGTAAAGATAAGAAGAGTTGACATGGATGCTTCCCTTTATTTTTTTTAACTGAAAGGCACAGTTAAGATCCTTAACAGAGCAGAGGAATGGAGCGATCTGGGGGGAGCAGGTACATGAATATTTAAAAGGTGGAGTACAGGTTGACAAAGTAATAAAACCTGTGCGCCAAACTAGAAAACAAGCACTAAGATGACCAGCAGCTTCAGAAAAGCCGAGAGCTGTAAAAGCAGGCAAGTATCGACCTATGACATGTAAAGACAAGGGGCTTCCACCAGCAGTGGAAAGAAAAATGGCGGCATGGTGACGTCAATCGGTGTGGAATGCCAACTTAACGTCACCACTCCGAACTTCGGTCCTAATCACGGCAGGTAAACAGGGCGTGCAAGCAGGCTGACAGTGGCAATGTCAGCACCTCTTAAAGGAAGACACACATCTTTCAGGTAAGTTTGGATTTAAGCTTTTGGACTGGGATTTTTGATTTTATTGAAGTAGTGGCTTGCTGCAATAGATGTTAAATGTTTTTTTTAAAGTGTGTAAGGCGTGCTTCTGGACACTTGCAAGGCCTCGGATGGTAAAGGAAGGCCTCTGAGAAGACAGAAAATGCTGCAAATACTCAGCAGATCAGGCAACACCTGTGGAGAGAGAAACAGAGTTTGTGTTTCAGGTCGAGATGCTGCCTGACCAGCTGAGTATTTTAAGCTTTTTATGCTTTTATTTCAGATTTACAGCATCCGCTCGCAGAGGGAAGAAGAAGACGCAGAAGAGGAGGATGCCCCTTTCTGGCCGGAATATCCGGGATGGAATCATCCGCCTGTGGTCCCAGTGACCACAACCCCAATTCCCCTTTCCACATTTATCCCACTCCTTACCTTCCCTCTGTTACTGACATTACAGTGTCCTCTTGGCCACAATGCTGAAATAAAAGCCACCACAAGGCAAACCTTCCAATCTAACTTTATACTTCTATCCATCCAATATTATATCAACAAATCAACTCATCACCCTTTGCCTGTCCTACTACTGTCACGCAGCGCTACCCCAGTGGCTGCAGCATGGCTGGTGGAAGGCTGCTGACTTTCAGTGAAGGAGACTGCAAATGGCTTTGCTGGTCGACCTTGAGGAGCTGGTGGCTGGGAGTGTGAAATCGAGTGATGGCATCTCTTCTTCTTCTTCTTCACTCTCCACTCCCTCTTCTTGGCCACCCACTGGCTGGGCAGGCTGCATTTCTTGGGTGTGTGAAATGAGGAAGGCACAAGGGTGCAGTTGTGGTGAGGGGAGGGCGGGGAAACAACAGGAGCGAGGAGGAGGATAACATATGGCGATGCCAGCATCTTGTATCCTTTCAGCCCCGCCACTGGCCAAGGGCTCAGCCATGCCCCTGCCAAGAATGGCCAGCACCGTCTCCTCCAAGGGGGTGAGGTGAGACTAGGAATGGGAGATGTGCCTCGTGATTGGTGAAGATTGTTGATGGGTGAGTGATGGGGGGAAGGTGAGGGGGGGAAGTCATGCATTGAGCAGTGTGTGAGGCTAGTGATGCAGTTGCTGGGAGACAGCTTTTGAAGATGCATTCACTGACCTTCACCAGTGGTCTGAGGTCATGAAGCTTCTTTGGGCACTGGAGCCAGGTGGTGGGGGCGACGATGTTGGTTGTGACAGCCTTTGTGATGTGGTCCCACATTTGGAGGGACTCCTGGCCCCTGTGGGTAGAGGACCTCACTTGCAGTGTTGACCCCCTACACAAAGCTGGAGTGCTGCATGTGAGACCCTGGGTGCCCCTTCCCTGGCTTGCTGAGCCATTTGTGTTAGTGCTTGAGGCATTTTTATCATTTTTTTTAAGGTGTGGAGGACAATTCTGCTTTAAGAGCTGAAGACGGCCATTTGGGCAGTAAGGGCTGAAAAATGCATTTTTTCCCCACTTGATTTTAATTTTTATTAGTGTTGAATGCATTGCCCCTTTAATGCATACCCCCTTTAATTGCCCACAATGCCTTGGGGACTCCACACCCTCGCTCCCAGAGGCTGCAAGAAGCAGCAATGCCGACTGCGGACGGGAACTTCGGGTCGGAGGTTGCACGGTAAGTTAGCGCCGCGCTCAACATCGCTGACCCCCAGAGCCAATTTTTCAACGGTAGCGCTGCAGTCATTTTCGGCGGCCATTAACCTTGTTGCTGGTGACGCCGGCAATTCTGTTGGTACGCACGAATTTCCGCCCCCCAAGGGGTTAGACATGAAAATGCAGTGGGACAGGGGTGTATACCAAATATTTCATCACTTTTATTGCACAGTTAGAAGCAGCGGTGATTTAGAAGTTACAAATGGGGAGGGTTGGTGTAAATGCCGACGGTATGAGATTTATTTTCTAAGGGGTCATGCTCTCCTCAACACACGTTGACCTTTGACATCTGATTTGGCCGCCTTGGAATCGAGTGTAATTCTGAGCCTGAATCACACGATTCCTTTTTTTTGATTAAGTAAAATGCATCAGCACTCCAATCCCGCTCCCCATTTTATTTCCAAACCTCAACGATTTCACAAGGACACTGACTGGAATTGTCAAATTAAGCCAGTTAATGCATTCACCACAGCAGAAGGCAGCAAATTTATCTGCAAAACAGCAGCTGCGGACCTATTATTGAAGAAAATAAACTGTAACACAAGACAATAGCCAGACATGCCCGAGAACGTTCCTATTAAAGGTAAATAATGGCCCGTAATTTCCGATAGGAGGCTTCCTGCGTGCGGAGGCCTCCTATCGGGGAAAAAATCTACGCCCTTACCTGAGGGCTCCTGAGGTCCGGCCATTTCCACTCCTGGGCCTCTCCACAGTCGAAATGCGCAGGGCCCAGGTATCCCAAGGGCGCAGGCGGTTCGCAAGCGTCCCTGGGATCACGAGAGCCAGGTGAGCCAATGGGAGAAGGGAATCCCCCTTCATACTTTTGACAGATAGACCTGTCAAATATATGAATGGGGATCACTGAAAAAAGGCATCAAAACATGAAATAATTTTTTTTTTAAAACTCATCACGTTCTTAAAATGAGTTAAAATGACATTAAATTTAATATTTTAAACAAATTTAATTTTTTGAAAAAAATCATTAAAGTTTTTTTACGGGGCTAAAAATAAACTTACCTTTTTTTAAAAGTATTTTTAAATTATAAATGAGTGAAAAAAATATATATTTTTTTACTTTTTTAAACTCTTATGCTGGTAAAAGCAGGCCTTACGCAATGCTTTTACCAGGCATAAGATTTTTAAGTGATTTCAGTGGGTGGAGGTTCTGCGAAAGTGGAACTCTCCCCCCGCAGAGGCCCTTCTCCAGGGCAGGCGTCCAATTTGTCAAGAGGATTCTTGACAGATCGGAAATACCAGTTTTCATCGCATGCGCTTCGCATGCCTGAAACCGGCATCTCTGATGTCCCTACGGGTGTGTACACAGCTCGTACACACCCATAGGCATCGGAAAATACGGGCCAAAACGTTATTAGAACCTGATTTTTAGTAGCGTATTTGTTGCACATAGGTTCTTTGGGGACAAGTGCTAATTAAACGCATGTTAAACTGGGACTCTCGGAAATGAACAGGTCATTTTCATTGTTTCCGGGCACCACACTTTAGGAAGGATGTCAAGGCCTTGGAGAGGGTGCAGAGGCGATTTACTAGAATGGTAGCAGAGAAGAGGGACTTCACGTGTGGAGAGACTGGAGAAGCTGGGATTGTTCCCCTCAGAGCAGATTGATAGAGAGAACCTGTTTCCATTGGCAGGAGAGTCAGTAACCAGAGGACTCAGATTTAACATAACTGGCAAAAGAATCAGGAGATGAGGAGAATTTATTTTACGCAGCGAGTTATGATCTGGAACGCGCTGCCTGATGTGAGTGCTGGAAGGAGATTCAATTGATAACTTTCAAAGGGGAATTGGATATATACTTGAAAAGGAAAAATTTGCAGGGCTACGCGGAAAGACAAGGGGAGTGGGACTAAATGGAGAGCTCTTACGATGGCCTCCTTCTGTGTTGTATGATTCTATGATTCATAGGCTTAAGCGCAGCAAACAATGGGAGAAAGTAATATCTGATAGGTTGGAAGGGTGGGACTGGAGCCTATCTGGCTCCAACAAGTTCTAGTCCCACCTTCACAGATCAAAAGATCTGATTGATTGAACTTGACGATCCTGACAACCTCCAATGTCGGTGAAAGAAAGCTGATCGTTTCTTATAATACACTGACAAGCTGTCAACTGTCCTTAGAAAGGTAGGAACACAGGAACAGGAGTCGGCCATCCAGCCCCTTGAGCCAGCTCCGCCATTCAATGAGATCATGGCTGATCTGCGACCTAACTCCATATACCCGCCTTTGGCCCATGTCCCTTGATACCTTTGGTTAACAGAAAGCTATCAATCTCAGATTTAAAATTAACAATTGATCTAGCATCAATTGCCGTTTGTGGAAGAGAGTTCCAAACTTCTACCACCCTTTGTGTGTAGAAGTGTTTCCTAATTTCACTCCTGAAAGGTCTGGCTCTAATTTTTAGACTATGCTCCCCAACCAGTGGAAATAGATTCTCTCTACCCTGTCTGTTCCCCTTAATATCTGAAAATTTCGATCAGATCACCCCTTACCCTTCAAGATTCCGGGGAATACAACCCTAATTTGTGTAATCAGCTTAAAAGGTTGCCATGTATAATAAAATGGCAAATGGAATTTAGAGCTTCATAAGTGGGAGCATTAAATATAAAATTAACAACTTGCCTTTATATAGCGCCTTTAACGTAGTAAAATGTCCCAAGGTGCTTCACAGGAGTGTTTTCAATCTAAATTTGAGCCACATAAGGAGATCTGAGGCTATGTGACCAACAGCTTAGACAAAAAGAGGTAGGTGTTAAGGCGTGTCTTCAAGAAGGAGAGAGAGAGGTAGTGAAGCAGAATGGTTTAGGGAGAGAACTCCAGAGCTCAGGGCCCAGGCAGCTGAAGTCACGGTCGCCAATGGTGGAGCGATGAAAATCAGGCAAGAGGCCAGAATTGGAGGAGCACAGAGATCTCGGAGGATTGTAGGGCTGGAAAAGGTTACAGAGATAGGAAGGGGCGAGGCCATGGAGGGATTTGAAAAGGATGTGAATTTTTAAATAGAGACCTTGCAGGACTGGCAGCTAATGTGGGTCAGTGAGCACAGAGGTGATGGGCGAATGGGCAGCAAGGAAGCGATGTTGAATTTGTATTAGACTTTTCCTGGGCTACGGTTGGAGTTTGACATTAATTGTGGGCATCCTGTTATGAGATAGATATTAGCACCATGGAAACTTTACAGGAAGATTCACTAGAAGCATACCAGGAATGAAAGACTGATTGTTATGAAGGAAGGCTCGAATATTTGAGGATCTTTTCACTGGTACAGAGATGATTAAGGGGGGAATTCTTCTAGATGATTCGAATTGATGAAAGGCTTGAGTGGAAAAACAGGGAAAGATTGTTTTTAACAGTTGGTCAATTGATCACAAGACGAACAGAGGGGGCAGTGAGATGAAATATGTTCAAACAGAACATGGAATGTTTTACAATGTTTTACAAGTGGCTATTGAGGCCCAGGCTATAACATCCTTTAAACGGAAATTAGATAAGTACTTGATAAGAAAGAATATGGGGAACTGGGAAGAGAATAGAGAGCTCAGGTTGAAGAGTTAGGTTGAAGGACCCAATGATCTGCTCCTGTGCTGTAGCTTCTATGTTTCGAAGACACTACAGAGATCTTCTGAGAAATGTGTTTTGACTGCCAGCGAAAGTGAATGAGGACACTGAACAGGAACTAACTGACAATTAACCTTCACATTCAAGCCTGCATCGAAAACTCCATTCACAGTTGTCTAATCTAGTTTGCTGCTTAATTTTGTGTAACTGAGCTTGCTAAATGAATAAACCCTTTTCTAATGGGATTCACCCACATAGCAAAAACTTAAAGCAGGATGGCCATTAACTTTTCAGTTCTCCTTTTTTCTAATGCGCCTAATTAGCATCAGGATTTTTTTTCTCTTCCTGCTCATCAAGCCGAAGGGTGTTAGTGCTGTGGAACAGAACTACATTCCATTTCAGTTTCAGAGTGTGCACCATCTCCAAGATTCACCGCAGCAACTCGCCAAGGCTTCTTCGGCAGCACCTCCCAAACCCGCAACCTCTACCACCTAGAAGGACAAGGGCAGCAGGCGCATGGGAACACCACCACCTCCAAATTCCCCTCCAAGTCACACACCATCCTGACTTAGAAGTATATCGGTCGTTCCTTCATCGTCGCTGGGTCAAAATCCTGGAACTCCCTCCCTAACAGCACTGTTGGAGCACCTTCACCTCACGGACTGCAGCGGTTCAAGAAGGCAGCTCACCACCACCTTCTCAAGGGCAATTAGGGACGGGCAATAAATGCTGGCCTTGCCAGCGATGCCCACATCCCGTGAATTAATTAAAAATAAATGGTACCCGATGTTCGTAGCGATCGAGCATTCCTACATCAGGTGTAGACGCAGAGTAAAGCTTCCTCGGCTCCGTCCCTCATGATGTGCCTTCAGTTATAATCAAAGGGCTCGCAGGCATTCCTCCGCCCATTACTTTAAGCCAGGCATTGACTTGCTTCTTTTAAACAGGCTCACAGCTATTCATATTATTGGATATCTCCCCAGTGGCTCAGTTG